>JAODGC010039117.1:23047-39644 GCA_027574925.1 Ecitoglossa quadriceps | reverse complement strand
GTTTGTAATCTTAATTTCAATTGTTGTATCTTCTGGGCGAAGAAAAGCAATTTCACAAACTAATCAATTTCAGCGTATATATTTGCATACTCCTTGTTCCACTCCTTCTCGTTCCTGATCTGTTCTTCTTAGATTGTTGTGTGCACGTGTTTGTACCTGGTACACAAACCATGTTAGTCTTGGCAGATTGGAAGAGCTTCCAGGTCTTGCAAGAATAGCACGATGCGTGCGAAGCAAACAAAAAACACCTCGCCTTCACAGGAAGCAACCACGGATGCAATGGAAAAACGCGAGCTCAAGCAAGCATCAAATAACATTTGCTTGCAGGAAGAGCTACCACCGACGACAATGATGCTCCGGATCCGATTATGCAAATGCGAAATGAGTGTGATGAGGATGAGGTGGACAAGTGGGGGCACGAGATGATTGTGCTTTGTTGTTTGATGGTCCTGGGAGGTATTAACAACAAATGTAGTATTAAATGAGTATCAATTGACAATGTACCTATGTCGAAAGTAACTGTGTGCGAGTTACAATGAGTACAACATTGTTATTTATCTGCCTGTATATAATATTTGAATTATATTGAATTTGATTTTTTTTTAAGTAAGGTTATATTGTGTTTGGTTACATATTTTTTATTTACCGGTATACAAGTTTACTATATTTGCAAATTAAGTCAAAATGTTTAAAACCAAAACACTTGCTTTGCCATTATTACCATACACAGTTAATGACTAATGAAGTAAATAATGGAATTACGCATTTTACGCCAATAGCGCCCTCTATGCAGTTGTAGCAGTAGCAGTAAAAGTTGGTTTTGTCTCAAACATGCCCCGACTTGTTGTCCTTTCATCTCTACGTTTTGTTACATAACCAAGTCAAAGCGAGTATAGGAAGTAGAGCAGTTTATTTTTTTTATTCCCGTCTATCTACGACGATGAACAGATTGTATCTCTATCAAGCTAAATGATCAATGTCCTTTGTATTCTTGTGGTCGGACATTACAAAATGTGTAATATGCTGATTGAGATTAATTAAATGTGTATGTTTGTTAAAATGTGATTTTCAAATTTTGATATTACACATGACTGCACAAAGCACTGGACAGCTCTAACCAGCTGTCAGTAGAATTTCAAATATTTGCTGAGTTGGCGAATTTATGTATTTTTTGTAATTTGATTGTAGAGTGTACTTACCGAATTCAGTCAGTTTTATCGCTTTCCTGACAAATATGGGAGATCATAAAACATGAGCATGTAAACTAAATAAACGCGAATAAAGTGCATTTGTTGCAACGATTTAAAATTCTTTAAGCAGCATGACCATCAGATGTGTACGAAGGAAAAATTTCAAAAAGAGATATGTGCAAAGACTTACTTTACGCCGTTGTTTTTTTTTCCTAGTTTTATTTGTAACGCTCCGGGGGTACTTAGCCCATGACAGTTTATCTTTTCCGGACCTGCATTTGTGGTTCGATCAATCAAGTAGGCGAAAGAAAATTTACTAGGGCATTATCCTAGCAACCACTCTCGCGGATGCCAAGGCAACCACTTTGAGCTTATCTCGGATGTTTTTCTTGCTTTGGTGGGCCAGGTTCATAAGATCCAGAAGACTGAAGCTGTTGAAAAGGTCTTGAGTACAAATGTAATGAACAACAATTTCTGTTAGTATAGGCTTAACTGATCTTGATTGATGACCATATAAGCAAATCGTGTTTTCACATGATAGTTCCACTTTCCTCCATGGGATTTGTGCAGTTTATCAATATTTAGTTTACATAGAATATCCATACATGACTAATATTTACATTGGCGAAACAATATTCTAATGAGGTATTGAGATGGTTTATACGACACTAAATGTCGTCATTGTTAATTGATGAAAGGGCCCGAAATATATCAATAAAAAAAAATTAAAACAATCAATCCGAAGAAGGTAGTATGCCAAAAACGTAATTATGATGTTAAAAATTTTGTACAGGTTATATTAAATAATATAATAATTGTATAAATATAAAAAGAGTTGCTTTGAATAAATTTTCTCTAAATGAATTTTCTCTGATTTGTCAAAGCGGTTTTGTTGGTAAACCGTAACCAAATAATTTTTAATTGATGCATAATGTAATTCAATAACATAAATTTACCTTTCAAAAAGTCGCAAATTAAATTGTTGCCCATTGGTAGGTCAGTGGATGAGTATCGGGTAGAAAACTTTCAAAAAATATTTCCGGGAAAACTCAATAAGTTTCAGTCGTAATACAGATGCTTAAACTGTTCATGGAATATGAAGATTAAGAATGAAAATGCTGGAAAAGCTATGAAACATGCTTATTATGTACTTTTTCAAACTCCTATTATTTTTTTTTTCAAATAAAAATTAATACTACGTCTAACCCATATGCAAATGTACCAAGAGCGAGAAATTAATTCGAGAATATTAAAATGCAAATAGTGTTGAAACTATATAAATATTTGCCTTCAGTCAACAAATATTTGAATAAAGTGTCCGATGTGGAAGCAAAGCGTGATAGAACACGCTCGGGTGGAATAGAAATTTATTTGCTTATATGTTGAAACACCAACTAATACACTCCCATATTTGGTTCTCTTTATTTGCGCTGGATTTTGCAGAGTTTTAATGGATCTAATTTAAACACGTCCTGCTGCACATTTAAATCTGTGAGTTCACATGTGAGTTGTTTTTGATGAGCCATTGTGAGAGTGGAATATGCATGGTAGTATTATTCGGGACGTTTTAATTACTTATCCATCATATACATATCTGCAGCGACTCACGTATTTGGAATTTTTGTTGGATATTGTATGAAATTGAATTTAACAATTTCACTCCAAAATACTGATTTTTATTTTGATAAAGGGTGGGTTTTGTTATTGAAGTGGTCTATAAATAAATTAGGAGATTGTTACCGTACTGTTTCTTCACTTTACTATACTACACCACCTTCCTCATGGTTATTGGTAGTCATTGGGACTGGATTTTCTGGGAATCTACAGATATGCTCCTAGCAAGATTTGAAACAGGGTCTCATGAAAGTCAGATGAGTTATTGACTGAATCACAAACCTGGACCTAATACTTTTACTAATTGCTAAGTTTAGTAACTTCCAAATCTCAGGCTTTTATGTAAATGAAAATCCAGCACATGGGGTTCAATTTTACTCCAAGTTTATTTGACGTTTGCTGTAAAAACTTGTTGCATATTGTGCGAATGCTTTTGTGATAAAATGCAAGGTATATATGATTTCTTTTATAATATAAAGTAGTATTCTTATTGGTAGTATTTGGAATAAAATCCTTTTTGAATTGGTTTGTCCATTATGTACAATATCTCATTCAATAATGTTTTATTTTTAAGTCATTCTGTCTATATGGTTACAATAAATAATTTTCTTTTGAATATTTTGTGGAAGTAATTTTTGAGAACTTGTTATGTGCATTGAAAATAAAGATTCTCCCAGAATTGTGAAATACAGTCCCGAACAAAGTGCGTCGTTTTCATCTATTCAACCAGAAACTACAGCTTATTATAGTAGAACAAACACAAAACACCACTTGGAGGAGTTGGGAGGACTTGAACCCGAGACTTTCAGCATGCGATGCAGATACTTCACCACCAAACCTTACCTCAGGTTACTTCTCACTCTAGGAAATTTGATGAAGGTACCTCCAAAAGCGTAATTTTCTCTCTAATCGGCTTTCTTTGCACCTAGAAAGCACCTTGAATAGGCAATCTTATCGCCAAGTAAAACATGGGAATTTGATGCAATTAGAATTTTCATAGATAAGGAAAGACTCTGCAGGTTCCATTGATTAGAAAGGAATAAATTTCTAAAACTACAATTCATTTGCATAGAAATCTACCAAAATCAACTGCGATGGAAATAGGATACATCCTAAATCATCCCAAGTAGGTCTGCATTGTGCTGCCCCCTACGAAGTTCCTCACGACTAGGAAAATAAGCAGTCAATAAATTTTATAGTAAAATACATGGTTTATTTTAATCGAAATTAAACTATGAATTATATAGCAAGAAAAGTATTTATTTCCACATGCGTTTGATCAATTTTTAGCTAAAAAATGGAATAAAATTTAATTATCATCATGGTTATGAAGTTATGTGGTGTGTGATTGTGTGTTACCCATTTTGGTCATAGATTGAGACCATACTCGACCTCTTACTACTGACCGCTTAATAGATAAAGTTTGGTACATACAAAGAAAGTTTGGACCTTGTATGATTATAAAAATCATAATTAAACCACTGATTATGAAGTAATCATTCGTACATTACATTCCTATTTATTAAAAATCCTCATGGCCCAAGTGTTGAATAGATTGAGATTAGGACCAATTCGTCAACTTTATGAAATAATTAAAAACCGACCAAATAGAGTGTTACCTGTTCCGTGCCAAGTAGTAGTATGCTGCGATTCAACACACTCAGCATTTCAGTAATTAATTCTGCAGAAAGCGTGCTTCCAACGATTGATTCCTAAGCAAGTCAAACAAACGCTTGAGTCTGGCTCGAATAAATCGAGCAAACTTCCAAATTCTAAAAGCCTCTAAAATAAATTACATGCTTCTCTATTTGAATATTTAAATGTTACACACTCTTCTAATGCAACTGGTGCACTTATTTATTCGCGACCCAATAAAACCGGGCGCAAATTACAAAAGTGGATTTGGAGGAGATTTAATTGAATGGCGAATGGTCAACGAAGAAGGTGCGAAAAGCGCAAATTCAACCAGAATACTTCACACTTGAATGTCCACATAAAACGTAATGACTTGAAAAGATTAATTAGGCTTGTCGTGAATAATTCGTGCATGCATATGGATGAGCGTGTAAGTGCATGCCTGGAGGTAGCGGCAACCAGGACGATCAAGGCGCGTCTGTTCAATTTGCAAATTCCATTCGCCCATCGGCATTTTGCGACTGACAAGCATTGCAGCGTATTGTTAAAACTTTCCACAAACCAAGAAGGTATGAATGCATAATGTGCTCCAATAATAAATCCTATTATGTTCAACATGAAATGCAACCAGAAATAACAAGGAACATAGTTTTCAGTTTTATCTTCAACGCAAAAAACTATATTCTTGTTATATGTTACTTCACAATATGACATGTGCATTGGGTTGCCTAAGCACATGCAAATACCGTCAACCAGGGAATTGGCAATAAACGCGCGACTCCTGTGCAGCCAACAGTAATGTATTCACAGGCACGACCCTGAACCCAACGCGTTGCCCGAATTTCACGCCGGCCTCATTTCATAAAGATAAAACTATGTTATGCACGTGTGCATGCGAGCAAATACTGCCTGCTTTCTGCTGAAGTAGGACCAAGTGTTGGAATGACAAAAACAAGCTAAAACGCGTTTTATGTCAAACGGGCATGAAAATGGCTGCGTAAAGGGCACCGCTGAGCAACGTTGTAGGCAACAAGCAGGTTGAAGGTTTAATATTTGATTTTATCGTGTTATGGTATATAATTATAAAATGTACTGTACATTTTTCATATTGCACGTAAGGTCAAAGCTTATTTATTCATGACTTGCAGAACCCTGTTGATGCCAATGTAGAAAAGATGGCGCTAGATGTCCAACAAAAAATATTTCTTTCTTATTTTTAACGAATAAAATAGCTAATATCATTTAACATTCCTTAGCCAGAAATTTTTGAGACTTTTTACGATCTTCCTAAAGTGAGAACCAATGTGATCCATTATTCTTGCAATTTCAATCAATTGCAATCAATTACGTCAATAAAATCAAGATTTCCCATCCGATTTTGCTGGAGACATTGTTTTTGCCCAACTCTTTATCGTTCATATATCACATCAAAGGGTTGGACAAAGATAATAATTTTCAATTTGAGCACATCATCGAGCCCCGGCCGAGATATCGACGCGGGCGTGCGGATAAACCCAGCACGCTCTCGTGCATCCCCAAGTTCACCTAGGAAGCGGCACGGATTCAGTTGGATTCGCCTATGCTGCCGCCGCCGGGTTGCGGAGATCCTCGTCGTGTAATTTATGTGTGGGCGAGACGTTTCTGGTTTAACAACCGTTAACGTTTTTGGTTTCATTGCACATTCGGCGATGCCGGCGGGTATAACCTAGACAGCATTAGGGGGGCGGTGGATGATGCCGGTGGATGCCTTCTGCGTGCTTGCCGTGCCGCACGCAGAGACAAACCGTCCTCGCGTGGCGAAGCTTTCTCTGTCTCATAGTTATGATGATAAATAGCTCGACCAGCTCGACGAGAAGCGAATTTATGACGAGTTTTTTAACTCGTGAAATTCGCGGCCGGATGCGTGGTTTTCCAGGCGTATCAAGTCATCACAAATGTGGTCTTATATTTAAGTTTCTACTCGTGATAGTCATTATCATAATATTTATTATAATTTTTCTTAACGAAAATTATTAATGGTCTGCTTAAAATCAATCAAATTAAACGCGTAGTCGTCATCAGCTTAATTAATTGACATCAACGTCATCTTGTCGTGCTTTAACCGGCTTGCTGACGTTCCATCCGAGCGCATCCTCCGCAGCCGTTATCCTGTTAAGTCCCCCTCGGCATATTGCATGCGCAACGTGACCTTTTGCATTGGCACGCGACTCGCCCTCGACGTAATTACCGAGGGCGGTAGCAGTGCGCCGCGAGGTGAACGCCATGCAATTAAACGAACATTAACAGTCCCTAACGACGTCCCACGCACTATAATAGAGCTCATTTATTCGACGCTTGACGCCCTTGTAGGCCATTCCTGTAATCCTGCAATATTTGGAATACACAGTTGAAGAAACGCTTCTTTTTACATCTTTTTTTTGCTTGTTTTTATTGGTAGCTAGAAATATAGGCAACCCACTGAGCACAGTATGGAATACTTGTCCAACTTCCCATTGTTTTTATGCCCACGTTTTCCCTAAGAATGCGTTCATTGCCTTCTTAACGACTGTTGGAATCGTTTGAGTTTTTCAAACTAACTCAACTTACCGAACTATTTAAATACCTACTAATAGTCTTCGTTTGCCAACCGTGGACTCTGCAGTTCACATCGTTCATATGCGACAAGTGTTTTTTGTATCCAACATTGGTTATGACTAGTGACAAAAAGTTGGTACTTAAGAAGTGTAATAAAGAATTTTCTATGCATCGCATTTGGTATGTTTCGGGTGAATATTTCAAGTTGATGATGGGGTTGACAAGAACTTCAAAGAGTGAAACGTATTGATGTCAAAAGAAGTGATGAGCTAACAAAATTAAAAAGAAGGATGTAATTGACGAGTGATTAATTTATTAAGTGGTGCTGGTTAGGAGTTTTTAAGGAAAAACAGGGTAATGACGGAAAACAAATTCATCAAAAATGTTTGATGGTACCTTGTCAAACCTTCAATGGATAATTTTCATTTAGAAAGAATTTAGCAAACAATTATCAAATTATAAAACGTAAAAAATTCACTTTTTATTGTCTACTTTAGCTAAATAAATTTTTGTGATAGTTTTCTTGGGAAAAGAAAACTATTTTGCGGTACTTTTTGTTAGGGTTGTTACTTTTGGCTTTAGCTCCAGCTTAAGCGAGCAGTGAAGCAAACCGACGTAAAAGGGTTTACAAAAGTGTAGCTGAATGGATGCAGCTACCAGACCTCTGGTAAGAATTGAAGTATGACCAACTGTATTTTTTATTTGCTAGGACTACTTTTTTTCATAGAGATTGTGTCCAATATAGTGTTGATTACATTTTATTTTAGATATTCTTTCCAAAATGACCCTAATTATTTATGTGGGGGATAACAAGGACAGGTGTAATTTTGCTACAAATTAAAATTGGAAATTTTATAGGTTAAAGCTTATTACAATTGCAAATTTGTTAAGTCAAGATTGATCCCAATAATAGTGCAAAATCCATCACCACATTCGATACTAATTTGACGTTAATTAGCTATGACCAGACATAATGGTTTAAGCTGGTGATTAATTAATGTTACCCAAGATTAATTGTGTTGTTCCGCTATAATATTACACTTGGCTTCAGTCCTCAATTTAGATCTTTCGATCGAATCCTGTCCAATATTCCATGCTGGATAATCACAACAAGCGATTACATATTCCCTTACCACATTTGTTCAATATGCAATTCGCTAAATAATTACTTGATGCCATCACTTTCGTAGTCATGGGGCTAAATTATGCTGACGCCTTTTCCACGGTCGATTTATGTGATGATAAGTTTAAGCCGAGGTATAAACCACAGTATTGACAGGTTAAAGTAGAGGGCAACCCCGATTTACTTGATTTATCCTCGAGTCTTCCTCGGGTCTCTTCCGAATTGTAGATCCCTATTTTTTGCTTCGGTGTAAGTTTATTCGGTGTTTTCAAGCCTGAAATGATCAAACTTCTTTTCACATATGTTGGTATGAGATTCCTCTATGAAATGTGTATCGAATTTATGATTTAATTTCAATGAAACTTGGACGATGGCTTTTGTAAATATTTTATGACGTTCGGGTTTCAAGTTGTGTATACACGCGTCTGGCGTTTTTACCGCGCTGGGATTTGCGAGTAGGGAAATGGCTGCGGTTCCAGCCAGTCTCCGAAAGGTAGCATTCGAAATGTGAACATCTCAACCATTTGCAAACCCAAACTAAGACCTGCGTTAGCCGAACGAGAAGTTGGCGATATGGTGGAAGAGTCGATCCCATGAATTGTGTGCTGTATGTGTAGCAAAAAGAGGCAGAAGAACCACCGTGTTGGGATCATCTCAATGTGTGTGCCTTCCTGAGCGCCTGGGGCTTTCGAGTCCAGTGGCGGCAGTGTAATGTCGTTTAAAATTCATCACCAGTCGCTCTCACATGTGGCCCGGTTCAATTTGCCGCCGCGGTATTTGAATCTCTAGATGATAGATAAAGTTATGCGCTCCTGCAGCTTCTTTTTGGTGGTGGCAATGTGTCGACTTCTTTTTACATCGTTTCCGACCATCGTTGCTCGCGTTGGAGCACTGGCACGCAGGGAAAGCATTTAGTCACGTGCATCGTATGCATCCGAGTGGGTGGAAACCACTGGAGTTCCGGAACTAATTTTAAAGATATATTTGTAATTTCCATATTTTAGCAACGTGACTGCAGCGGGTGGACTGGGAATGCGATATTGTATTAGATTAGTTTGAGAAAGAGGCAGGGAAAAGCTGAACTCAGTCGAGATTGGGTAAACATTCTGAGTTGGGAAGTCAAAACTCTGATTAGATAATTAATTAGATTTTAAAGGGATTATCTTATTTGGGTGGGTGGTTTTAGGATTCATATGCTTTCTTTACTTTGTTGGAACCTAGTAATTTTAAACATTTTTTTTATGTCATCATAAATTCCTTCAATTACAAAAATCAAGTGAGTTACAACACTATTCAGCTACGAATTTCTTTAAAACTCAAATATTGTTGCATTTGGTTAATTTTGATATACTGAATTTGAATGTGTAAACCGTTATATCTTCAGACATAGTTTATTAAATTTTTATTTTTTTTAAATTTACCATTTGACATTTTTCACCGTGCCATCTATTGTCTCGTACAGTCACTACAAACTGGCCTCTATTGTCCTGCATCTACACTAATGCAAAAACATAAATATATAAAAAACAACAATAAATAATTGTTTACAATACAATAAACAATGATAAAATTAATTTTTAATCAAAAGAATTTAAAATCACATATTACTTTCTCCGTGCATTAGAATTGTTCTCAAAACTAGACAACCCACAATTTTAATAGTTTGAATTTTAAATCCTAAATTCATTTAAAACTATCTTTTTATATTTTATCACGTAAATATTCTTTGTTGTATTTTACTTAAAACCAATTTGTCATCTAAATTTTTGATGCCCTTTTTCAATATTTAATTGTGTCTGTGTCATTGTAACTTTTATCCTGTCAACTCCACTTAATAGCTTCGTGATAATATTAAAGCTCTTCCATCAACCTGATTTACAATTAAGATAAAACCAGTTTCTATCCTTAATCATATTCGCAAACATAATTTATTAACTTAAACAAGACCACCGAGAAGACTTTATGATAAACATTCGATAGCACAATGAATTGACGTGGCATGCGACGTAAACTTCAACTAATAGAATCAAATGCAAATACATTGCTTTGTAGCACCCGCCCTAATGAAATACTACCGGATTAAATTGCTAATTACATTGCAGGTTTCGATGTACTGCTTTTGTTTCCAGCTCTAACCATGCATTAAGATACCAGCAAACCCATTCGATTATTCCTCCGTACGACAAGATAGTCCACAATTGTCCACTACTCCAGTTTAAGCTATTCCAACACCAACAGTCTCTAATAGGTAGCAAATAAGGTTAGACATATTACCTACTTCCAGGGAGCTAAAGTAGTCACTATTTTGCAGTCCTTGTGCTTGTTGTGCACAACATGTGTAACAAAACAGTACTTACAGATATGCTTAGAGTGCTCAGTATGTGCATTGCTTCTTATGGGATTCTCTGGAAGAGAGGTAGGATAGTGAAGATAAACAACAATCTAGGAAGACGTCACGCGGTGGAGCATTGTTGTCCGGGCAAATTGCGCTATAAGACAATAACTCGCCGTGCGCAGAAAGTGCAGATGTTTGCCTCGCGCGCCTTCACGGCTTACAATTCAATTACTCGCACGCCGGCGATGCGATTACGAAATTCGATTACTTCCTACAGGAAGATAGTCTGCTGCGTGGGGTGTCGCTGGAATGGAGTCTGGAACGTTGTAGCTAGCAAGGTGTTTTCCACGTGGGTGTAGGGTAAAGACGATTTACAATTGACAGTTAATAGCATATATGGAATTTATTGTAATATTTTATATTTAACGGAAGTAGTACTATAATCTAATTTTTTTTAACTTGTTTATATTTTAATAAATATATTTAATGCTTTTAGTGTTTTGGTGTTAAACCACAAATGTTATACATGTGAATTATCTGTGTCATTGCACGTCTTTTGTCGTCTGAGCAGAAAGTAACGAAATATTTTTAACTACACATTTTCCGGTTTATATTTTATTTCTCTAGTGGTGGCCATCAAATAACCCCAACAAAACCTAGTAAAAAGTGCCTTAAACATGCATGAACGTCATATGGCATTCTACACACACTCCTTTTTGGGCAACGTGCACCACCCGGCAAGTACGCAGTCTACACGAAACTTCAATTACCATTCGCGCCAAATTTGCATCCCTTCACTTTTTTCCTATTCGCCTACATTGAACTCACGTCCCACCCGAACGTGAAATGAGCAGCAGCATATAGCAGAGGTGAATGCGTGAATACTGCCCATACTGGTGGAAGTTGAAAGCCGTGGAAGTTAAACGTAGCGAACATCCGCGATTCAAATTCCAAGCTCATAAGTAAAGCGAGCGCGTGGATTTTATCCCATGACCGCCAACTATGCCCACATTGCGCACGGCATTAATGGGACTAAACGCGGAATTTATAACCCCGAATAAAACGCCGCATTATGCGCGGATAAATCCACGCGCGGTGCGCATATTTCTCCACTCCTGTGTCCTGCTGCGCGTTGTCAGTGGGGAAAAGGTGTGTATTGGGCTGCATTGTCGCGTCCAGCTTGCTGAATGCGCCACGCACCCCATTTATTACCAGGATTCACATGATTTTGTGATCAGGTGACCATTGTATTTGAATATGACCGCTGGGCTTTTCAAGTGGTGAAAACGTTAATGGGGCCTACGTTGGCCCGAATGCAAATCCTACGCTGGTAATAGTTTGGAATTGATTTGATGATGTTAGAATCATATGCTGGTCGGGTGGAACATACAGCTTGGAATTGGATTGTTTGTTGGCATTTTGCTCCGATTTTCTGGAATGTTTGTGTTTGGTGGAAGTTTTAGTGATAAACATCTGGAGTAATGAAATTGAGACGTAAGCTTTGTTTTGGCTTGGATATTCATAAAATCGCTTTGTTTTGACCATTTTACTGGAGCACTATAGAATTTTACCTAAATCATTACTTTTAACTGGCAGGTTGAAATAGTTTTGCTGTATACTGTCCTTAGAATCGCCGCTAAACCACGCTTTCACAGGAGGTGTAATGACTATTGAACAATCAGCATATCATTGTTCTACTCACTTCAGACTACTTCAAACGAGATATCTGTCAAAAAACTCTGCAAATGATATATAAAATCATATTGGTATCTGGACTTGTTGTTTGTCTCTATAAATACCCGCGGGTATTTCCTGCAATGCCCCTAATCCCTGGAGTTTGTCTGTGAGTTCCTAACCTCTCAGCTTCGTAGTTCAGTTGGTATGGCGCATCTGATTGTAGCAACGACAGCGAAGGATATATTCGGGAAACACGGGTCTCAATCCTGTTAAGAGTACAGCCAATAATATATACTCTTCCTGAATATAGTCTAGTAATAATCATAATAGTTGCTGCAGTGTAATGAAGTTGTGGACGAGTACAGAGATGTACAAATACATCATTCCACTTTACTTATTTTTGAAAACTTCCAAACAATTTCATAGTTACACTTGGAAATAATTTTAATGATGCAACTCTTATGTACCGCATTAAGTAAATTAACTCATGAAGAACTGTGCATTCCATAAGAATTTTTTGTAAGAAAAAGTTGCATCATAAACTCTATTATTACACTTCAAAATTCAGTGCTTTTATTGAATGTCTGTTTTCTTTCAGTCCTACACTTTGAAGCAAAGTAATAAAGAAATGAATCTTCTCACTTCTATTTTAGTCCAGTCAACGATAATAAAACTGAAGCCAAATCCGATCCATCATTTGAAACCAACTTAGTGGGTATCAAGTAATAAACGTCGTGGTAAATTTCCAAATTTACAGTTGACATTTTATTATTGTCGCTCCTCGTAAAACGTAAATATCGTCTTTGTTCGTTTAACGTCTCATTGCAAACCTTTACCCAACATTTTCCCCACCCCCAACGGCTTAAACTGGCAAGCTAAAAAGTGTGCCAAGTGTACGTATACAGCATTTTTTCGCCTACTTTGCGAAAATATTCATAACATTGGAAAGTTACTCGTCGCTGTTGGCTTTTTGCAAAGCGGCTGATCGTGAAGAGCGTGCAAGTTGGAATCGACTAAATTTTTGTAATTAAATTCGCCCAGGGGGTAATCGGTGAACTTTTATTAAAAGTTTTTGCTGTGCACAACATCGTGCAGCAAGAACCATCTGGTTATATGGTTTTGTTTATTGTTTTATTTTCGAACTGAAATTGGATTTTATGAGAGCTTAGTCGATTTGAAGCTGAAAAATCCAAAGCACAGTGTGGAACACATTTATTTTTTACTAATTGAAACTTCATTCCAACACATTCAACATGTTTTTATCGAGTTTTCCTTATGCCAAACTATCAGAAATAAAAATGGTACAAAATGTATTGCAATGTTTTGCCACATTAATGTATTACTTAACCTAGTTGTACCTTAAAGACATTTTATTTTAACACTCTGTAAGTAATCAAGCGTTTGATCTGTCTGCAGACTATCAACGCAAGAGATATATTTGAATGAAGATGGGAAAGTTAGAATAAAAACGTGCGTCCTTTGAGAAATTTAGTGTTCGCTGACAGAAGGTAAAAGAGGCAAAGTCTCGACGCTGAAAAAATAGCACATGATGGGAATTTTTCTTTGTAGATTGACTCAGGCCGTCAGAGAGGATCAAATGCAATGAATTTATTGTTGGGACATGTTGTACCACATGTAGTAATCATATATTGGTTACAATTATATGCTTGCTGAAATACGGGGTATGTTGTATGTTATCATGGACGTGGCATAATTCAAATAAACAATGATACAAATTAATAATTTAGTAACAATTTTTGGAATATTGTTACAACTAATACAACTGGGAGAAATTTAATTCTTACTGTTTAACCGGCCGAAAACACTAAGCAGGGATTTGTATGAAACTTTATCGTTTAGCTTTATGGACATAATTAAATAAATAACCAATTAATTGCAAAAGAATCATAATTACTTCGTAGGATTGTTATTTTGTTTTGTTTTTCAACGCGCAGTGTTATCATTGCGAAGATCAAACGCAACCAAGTCGAGTTAGACAAGTTCAGCATGAGTGAAGTCACATCCTTACTCACTCGAAGTTAATAGTCGTGCTTGCTAGACTTGTAATATTTTAGAAATAAATTATTTATAATTATTAATATTTTTCAAAAATTGATTCTTGTCCTAAATTCAGCTCCTGTTGCAAATTTAACAGATTCAATCTTCGAATAAAGCATCGTCTAAATTAATAGCGTTTCCGTAAAGCGAGTAAACTTTCCTCTCAAATCTAAAATACCTACATGTATTTAAATAAGTCTAGTGTTAAATTGACATCCCAAAGCAAACTTATTTCAACTACCAAATTTTCCCAGCCACCTTTGAATGACATCACTAGGTGGCACATCAGATTGACTTACCAAACTTACTTTCTTCAACTCAACTTACTTTGACTTCTCTGCTCCTGTCATCCTGTGCAGTTACTTCAATTTTATGCCTGCAAAAGTCTAGGCTCCCACTATTCTTCAAAAAATTTCATCGACATCTCCATCCATCTTGTGCATTCTATATTCCGGCAACATCCACACACTACACACTGCTAAAATGTACCGTATTGCCATTCTATGTTGAACTGGGACATTTGCAGTTTTTGCAGAGAGCAGTTGAATTCTTTCCGAGTTCATCTGAGGAATAATTTACTCTATATTGCGAGGTATGTAGTCAGCGAACGCAGTGACAGATAAATGTGCAGAGCGTATGCAGAATGCCAGCATCCAGGATATGTAGGCGCTTGTCGAATTTATTTTTATTTTATGCCACGCAAGCGGCACGTCCATGTCCGTCGTCGTTAGTGCAAATGCCAGCGATGGAGTGTGTGAAAGGGTGGGTTATTTGTGGAATTGGATAAATTCAGATAAACTCTGAATGGGAAGACGGGTTATGTGCAAATTAGGCTTATCTTATATTGCCACCAGAAAGTGAGGCATAGTTAAAAAGAGTAAGAAGAAAGCAATGAATTGAAGTTTCGAAATGGTAACCCTAGTGCTACCAAACAATTTGTTTACGTTTATTTGTTTTCTAGAGTGTTTTTTAATTAAGCGGGTTATAAGTACGAGTTTACATGATTAATACCTTTTATGTTTTCTTAAAAATAAATACTGAGTTAAACCTGTAGAATTTTTCTGGTCAAATTTTTCCATTCAATTAAACCTAGCAGAAAAAAAATAAATCCATCTGATTATTTTCCTTATGAAAAAGAAAAATAAATAAAATATTCGCTCTAATCCTTTAGAATCATTTCATGTGTACACTTGCATTAGCCGATTGCAACCACAAATGCAAGTCTAATGCCTTCCATCTTCAAACACTCGACTACTGCCTCCTGTCTGCTCAATATCTCAAGTCCTTGAAGTCCCTCTATGTTCCTCATGCCCTTTATGCCCGCACATTTCATGTCTCACACCGCCTGCACCATTTACACTTAACATCTTCCTATCCTTCATTCTACGCTTCCGACTGCACGTGTGCAACCTACATTTCCGCATCTTTGCCCTCTTTGCTCCTCGCGCGCATAATGAACGACCGCATTTGTCGCTGGGTCCACTAGCCCGGACACTATAATTTCCTCAGACAGTGTAAAGCGCCTAATGTGTAGAGTCTGCCGAATGAGCTTACTTTGCTTGGACCCCTGGTCCGTGTTGAAGATGTTACCGTGATGTTGCTATATTGCGCTGCTGGGTAATGGTCGGTAGCGATGGCAGTGCCCAGCAATTCCCGACCGACTTGGCGAACCACATCGAACAAGGCGAGCCAGAAACGACGGATTTGATTTAACATTTCATCTGAGCACGGTGCCGCGGTGGTGAAATGAGAAGCGAGAATGATGGGAATTTGGTTGCAGTTGGATTTGCAGTGGAGGTTGGTGCGGAAAGAAGAGCTTAAATAAGATCTAACTTATTGAGCAGTTTGATGGAGGCAAGGTTTACGCAAGTTATTAAGTCATAATAGGACTATGTATTATTATTATTTTGGCTTCTCATTGAAATTGTTTAAGTCACATCATACTACAAATCAATCAAGAAATAGCTTAACAACCAAAGCTGAATTTTTAACATTTGGATTATCTATGTTGATATTCTGCTACTTCAAGCTACACTGACTTTGAATTCATTGCGGTGAAGTTTGAAGCATCCCCACTACTTTCCAGCGTATAAAAGCAAGAGGAACCTGTTCTCAACGAGTAGTCTTTCTTTCAAGCGCAGCCAAAGTGGTAAAGCGCAATATATTTTAATATACATTTGGTATCATTTTTTTCCATCTTTAATTTTCTTTTTTTACTTATATTTTAACCCCCAAGAAACACACTCTTATACCGTTTTTATCACATCTTTCTAATATTGCAGACAGCCCAGGCTCATTCATTTAATATAAAATGAAAACCCACGCGAGCAAAAAACGCACGTTGAGACCTACCCTGATAAGGAAATGGAAATATTCGCGGGCATAAAGACT
>JAODGC010039006.1:2854-65068 GCA_027574925.1 Ecitoglossa quadriceps | reverse complement strand
AAAGTTGCTTGATTATTATATGTTGTTTAAGATTATTTTGTGGATTTTTATTAAAACCTAAAATTGGTTAGTGAAGTGCAGCAAAATAAGCACATCAATTGATGTATAGAAATGAGTTTGCTTTGACACTTACTGAATGTTTGATGTCGTATAAACCTTTTCGGCATGTAGTCTTTCTTGCTTTAATCATTACTGTGGAAAGATGTCCTGTTCTTTGACGTACCTCCTTAAATCAATGCATACATTTAATTTAAATTAGTTTGATGTAGAAGATGTAGAAGATAGTTAGTATTGTATTAGTTACGTTGGTTCTCATGGGAGTTAAGGTTTTACTAGTGTGTTATATTGGAATATATTATATTTATTTTATGCAGTTGATTTGCATCAGTTTATATGGAAGATATGAGATTGTTGGCTTATTACTACTTATGGAACTTGTATCATCATGTTGGAGTTTATATTAGAGATCAGTGGTTCTAATGGTATATAATAAGAAGTGGATTTTTTATTGAGGAGAGTAACTTGCAATAGATGTTGTTTGTTCGGTGGCTGAGTGTCGACTGTCATACAGTTTCCAGGATTCGCAGCCATTAGACCACGGTGGCTTTGTGGCGCTCGCGTCGAAGGCGCAAAGCTCGCATGTTATCGCGCGACCTCGCGTATTCCCCTTACATTATTGCTGGTGACTGTCGCGACACCGCCGCGTATGCTGCGTACTAAACTAAATCAAATGTATGCAGCTGCTAACCTAAAAACCAAATTATGATGAATAAGTGAAATAAATATCAAAGTAAAGTCATCTCAATACAATGGATATCAGATACTTTGTGACCAAGTTCAAGACAACATTCAACACATTAATATACGAATCAGCTACCTGTATGGTTGTTCACCATTCAGCTTTGATTTCCTCCAATTGAGTTGATTTTTGCTGGCATAAACTAAGCTCAACTTTCTTTCCTTTACTTTCAAGCATTTCTCTTTGATTTATCCATCCATGGAAGCTTATTTTGTGTGTTTTTATGCTGCTAGTTCAGTTTGAGTTTAGATTTGGCAAAGTTTATTTTTAAGAACTCTGGAAGTTAGCCTTTTATGAAGTTGGGTTTGATGTCAAACTGAAAACTCAACACAAGTCAATACAAATAGAAGTCCTTTGGACTGTCATACGATATAGTGTGGATTGTTCTTTCTAACTACAGAGAGAATACAATTTTTTTGCTATTCTGAGTTTTCATTTATTTTTTCCTTGTGTTTTTTTTCACTCCGTGGTTTGTGAAACAATGTAGGGATCAAAGTTGTAACCTCTGTAAGTTTTCACGCAAGTCTCGGTGTTTCCACGCAGTGGCATGGAAAAGGCCGTGCGGGAACTGCGGACATTTCGACGTTTATATTACACTTTGCGAACAAATTCCACCAGACGATGTGCAGCCCTCCGACATGTCGACGAATGTCTACAGAGTCTGTATTACATCCAGTTACTTTCGGACATTTTGCCTGTATGTCTTCACGAGTACGTGCAAAGAGCAAAGGGCATAAAGTGGGGAGTGAAGACATTCGCAAAGTGTGCGATGTGTAAAGTGACCGAGACTTGAACAGGCGTAGGATTCTCACTTCTGTACATAAAATGGGAAAACGAAGGAAGGGCGAAAGTTGAAAGTCACACTTGCACTACTTATATCTTTTACGTTTCCAAAGTTCACAGAATTTTCCGAACTTCAACTCAAATGGTCTCAACTAGGAACTTGGCAAATAAAGAAAAACGCAAAAAGTCAGAATCGGATTAGCCAGATTAATTGGCTTGCAACATCATCATCCCCTACTATGCAATTTATATAAAACTCCCAATTGGATTGCAAAACAATATAAATATATTGTACATTTTTACGCAATGAAAATTGTCTTTAATTAATGCTGACAGGCAGACATTCAACCCTAATGATTTTTCCTCGTAGGCCAGTGTTTTTTATCCCTTTGCGTATACATATTACGAGTACGTTTAATCTCTAATTGATTGACGTTTATCCCTTTCGACGAATCTCTGCGTTGGCAAAACCAACAAAAATCAACACATCCAACAAGATAAACACAGCGTGGAGCAATTTGTTTGACTTACCTGCAGTATAATTATATAATTATACAAGGTGAGGTGAAAATTAAGTAGAACTTTGATTTAAGGACATTAGATGGAAATTTTGCATGAAAAGTTTTATGTGCAAAACGTGTGTACATTAATCCTATGATTAAAAAAGTTGATGAAAGTTTTGGAAAATGCTGAAAAACTAAGTTTGAATTAAGTTGGAAATCGAGCGGGGTTTTAATTCAACTATTTTCTTTTCTTAATTTTGTTTGCTTAAAATACACAAATTATTTATTTATGTTAAGTATATTTTGATTTTCTGGAATTTTTTATTTACAATCACATAAAGTTTTATTTTCGATATTTTCGAGGCTGTAATATTACCTTAAAAAGCACATAGGGGTTTATAATCCTTCACACTGCTGATTCTTCCAATTTACTTTGTTTTTCTTCTTTCTTGCACATTTTACTCTATTCTATCATACATTCTGCCCAATTTTGCACATTGCGTCCTCGATGTTACTTACTTTTATGTGGATAATGCAGCTGCACACTTTTATCACACCAGCAGCCCAGGCACAAAGTGTCATTTTCAAGTTTTACGGTACATGGTGCAATGTAAATGAAGATTCAATATAAAGTATGTATGAAAAAAAAAGCATTAAATGAGGGTGTAAAACCCTTATTTTTAGAACCATATTTTCAAATGTGCACTGACATAATTGTACTTACTGCTTATAGTCCTGGATTGCATATTGTAGTAATTTAGAAGCCATTTTCATCTGCATCACTTTGGGGTGCTAATGCAGCATTGAGAGTTAATATCATGGAGGGCTGTAATGTGTTATGATGTTTAGTGGTATTACGATGTGATTAAATTTGTGGGGTATTTTACCATATATTTGGTTGCGTAGATTGTAGTGCAATGCACTCAGCTGCATTCGTATCCATTCAGGCTCAATCACAATCAACATTAGTATTGAATTTGCACTTGTGCAAATTCTATTTGCAGGAATATCCGTTGTTATACTTGAATACGTGAATAAAAGCAGTGCCTTCATTGTTTACGCGTGTAAATGCAAAGGGCGTAAATTTGGTTTGATTGATGTGTCTGTACACTACGGAGTTGTCTTGTTTCTGAATCAATTGAATCCGTGCTTTTCATGGCAATCAAATGGATTACACTTCTTAATATTAAGTGTTTTATGTCATCTTATTCTTCATTAAGTGTAGGTTGCTTAATTGGTGTTTGATTGTTTTTATCATCAAATCTTCAGAATACAACATTCTAGATTAATGCTGATTGTGATTAAAGTGAAACGATCTAATTTCCAAGCGCGAAAATGACGTTGAAAGCATTTCCGACACTTTTCTTTCCGAAGGAAATATTGTCTGTTTGCGAGCAATTGTTCATGTTGATTGCAAAGAAAGAATGAGGATGAATGAGGAGCGGAAGGAAAACAGAAGGCGCAAATGGTCTTCTTCGTGATTAAACAATCATTTGACATTCATCAGACTGAGAAATTTAATTTCGTCTGACAGCAAAATGAAGTGTCTGCCTTTCTTTGTTGAAAACTTCTTTAAAGCACCATAACAACGACATTAGATTAGCGTTAAGAAGAACATGTCTTAGGACAGTTTTAAATATTTAGATTAAAATTGATTTTGACGAAAAACAAAGACTTTTTTTAGAATACCTTTTATTGGTTTTGTTTTGTGCATACAATTTCTTTCTTATTTTTGATCATCATCATCAAACTGTAGTAATGCTGATCATTTATTTTGTCGCCTTCAATCCCTGTCGCATCTACCCTTCCGCCTACAACGATTCACCATTCTTTAGTGTGTTCCCTTGGCATCCCTTCACTTTCTCCTTGACTCAATGCTAGAAACGTTGAATGAATATCCCACGAAGACAAAAGCAAGCAAGAACTGCTCACAACTTGCAAGCCTATTGTTGGAATTACATTTGGAATAGAGTACCATCTATGATGGTGAAAGGCTGAAAGGACTGTATAGGGTGTAGCGGAAGAAACGAGGTTATCATGATACTTATCATTGACATTCAATTGATGTTTAATCCAGTTCAGAATGAATAGCCACGCAAGAAACTAATAGAAATTGTAGTTTGCTTAGTTGCGTTTTTTCCTCTACGGAATTACAGATTTTTGGTACTGAAATATTTGAAACGTTGAACATGTGACCAAAAAGCTTGAAATTCGCAATAAAATATTGAAATGCAATACAAGATCAGTCTGTTTGCTCTGATCTCGTGTTAACTCTGATTCGCTGCATAAAAGCGAAACATTCTTTACATTTCGCTTGGGAAACTCGACATAAAATGCGGATGCATGTTGAACCAGAGTTTCAGCATGGAAATTGACAAATCGTATAGAATCTCATTCGGTTTCACTTTATTCTACTTCCTTTCTATTTACTTTATAAACGTTTTAAAACTGATTTTTCTTTATTACATTTTATTACTACTCCCGTCAATTTTCCTTGGTTTCTCTTCATTCCAATGTCAGTTGTTTGTTTCTCTTATTGCACATTGTACTCTACTCATTCTCAAATTTCGAACATGTCAGTTTAATTTTCTGCTTGTATGCACTGTAAGCCTGTAATTTTCGCAGCGTTTTCACAGCGTTGATTGGATGATGCATTTTCATCCAACGTGGGTATTGCACTAACGAAGAGCACTTTACTCGCGCCGGCAATAAAATCATCAATCAAAATTAATTCCGATTGCAAGTCCTGTGAGAGAAAACTAGGAGCACGCCACTCATTTGTTTCCAGTTTTCTCACAGCATTGAGTTGTGGCGCTTTGAGAAATTTAATGTTGGAATCTCTGAAAGGCGCAATTAGATGATACTTGACTGGGTTTTACTATCGCATTCAACTACAAGTACGAATATTACATGACATGCTTGTAGAATAAGACAAAATCATTATCTGATTTGTAAGCTTGCGTAGAATGTGAATAACTGAGTTTACTTTTATTCGTGGTCCTTTGCTTGTAATACCTTAAGTAAGTTGAATGATGATCATTTGCGTAGTAAAATAGCTGGCTGTAATTACGCGCATTGTTTTCCCTGATTGCGCTATCCCAGGAAGATTGCACCGTGCTGCGCTTGTAATTGATGAAGCTGTGCATCGTTAAACTAATCCACTATCTGTGTACTTTTGTATCACCGCCACCCTCCTCATCGCCGCGCTTTAAGGACAACAATTTACTCTAGTTTTGTGCACACCCGGCTAAAATACAACGATACGGCAATAGTTGCATTTGAGATAATTCTGGATAATTTGGGAATTTACTTAAGTTACGATCCGGAAATCTATTGCTCTAACATATATACTTCCAGCTACAAAACTCTAATTAAAGTGGGTTAATTAATTAAAGATGGTGTGATAAATTAGAAACAATCTCTTAACAAGATACAAAATTCTCATTGTCAATTGAAATTTAAATAACATTGGACTTTTCATGATAAAAGTTTAATCTTAATACTTGTTATGTTTGGGAGGGCACTGTATATTAATTTGTACGCTGGAAATAGTATAAAACGCAGCGGGATTAGAGTCCTTTTGCTTCCCGACTCGGATTTCCTGCTGCTGCGTCCTGGTTGTGTCCCCGTTTAAATGAAGATGCTCGTATATAAAGTGCAGCTTGGTAAACACAGCACACATGTTTGCACAGATTCGTTCAGATTAATTCGGTCGCATCCGAATTACGGTGATTATCTCGCCAATTGACTTCACTACACTATTAGCAAATCTCTGCTTTCTTTTTTTCTGTTTTGCAATCAGTATGCTCTCTTCTAGAGAAAGAATCAAACCATGTTTTTCTCTCTTCCCATTTTATCTACATCTATACACCCTCTTCTCTTATCTCTCCACAAAGAAACAATACCATCAATTTCAAATTCAATATCAAAACATAAATCAATATCGCCCGCTGTAGTAGGATTATTGTCGACGGCTTGCGGTCGGCGGCACTTATGTAAAACATACAACGCAAACAAAAAAAAAAAGTACAAGAAATATATGTACAAATGCGCGGTGGAGATGAGAAAAATGGAAAATTTCTTTGAGGTTCTGTAGTTCCCTCTTTGATGAAACCTGAGAGAGAAAGAGAGAGAGAGAGAGGTTGAGGAGGGGGGTAGAGTAGAGCTTGCGTGATGAAAATGCGGCTTTGCGTAAATCGCTTTGTGGTTATAAATCAAGATTCTCGGTGTTGAGTTACACAAATAAAGCAATTTGCAATAAAATATTGAACAAGCGCAGTAAACAGAAACATAATTTGAAGCAATAACAAGAACATGAGAGGTAATGAATGAAATCGTAAGAGAACATAATTTCAGTGTGTACATCATCACATCCAATCAAGTAAACTTTCCTTTCTGTTAATGTATTTTTCATCAGTCATTTCTCGCTCATTGTGGAATGCAGAACTTAATATTTTTGTCGATGGAAAAGTACTAAACTGCTTCTTTCCTTTGAAGATTGTTTGCCCAAACGTAATAAACTCAGCTAGTAATAAATTCATAAAGACGCCAGCAAATAGTGCCAGCTCTTCGGCTGCAGCAAACAATCTCGTAATTTCAGCGGCGCGCGTTGCACTGCATTCTTTGTACGTTTTGCGCGTTACTTTTTCCGACTTTCATCCTTCAGCTACTTTAGTGTCGGCATGAAACTGGTTCAAGCGACGTGCCAAGAGACGGAAACAATAAAATTTTTATTGAATTTCAACTAAAACTTGCATTGCTAGAAAAGCGAGCAGTAGCTGCAAAAAAATCAATTACTTGTGGTTTCACTCAAATATTCTTATCAAGCTCCAAAATAAATACATTCCCACCCATTTCCTAAAACATCCTGTACAACGTCCTAGGTCGTATCATTGCTTATTTCGTTCTCACCCCGTTTGGAACATCGAAAACCGTTCCAGAAAATACAAGCGAGGAGATACAATCGCATCGCTCGTTGTACATAATAATTACCAAAATTCAGTGCTCTGCGCGCGGTGTTGGCACCAGTTCCACTACGAACATAATTACCGCCCGCCAGCGCGGCAAGGCTGGCAGTGGCAGCGGCGGCGGAGGCAACACCCCCGTCGCTGGCATTATGAGTGGATTATGGCAATTAAAGTCACGCCAAGTCTAAGTTGCCACCGTTGTTGAAGCACACTCTCTAACACTCTCAAAACTTGCAATTGAGTCAGAGTGTGTACTTTACTGGCGAAAGCGCTATTGAAGGGGTTAACATGATACTGATCGTTTTTTGAAGTGGGGTGGGAATTGTAATCGATTGGGAAAATATTATGCATATTATTATTCAAATAATATTAATTTTTCTTTGCTTGCTATATTTGATTCTTTTAAACTTGTCATGGAATAAAAAATTTCTAATGTCGACGGCACTTTTTAAATAACAGGGCAGAAAGTCTCTTGATTACAAATGATACTTGAGTTAGAAACTCAACAATACTCTTTGGACATTTTGACTTTTTTTCTCTCATTGGAAGACATAAAAAGACAAAGAATGTGCAGATATCTAAAAACCTAACAAAATGGGGAATTCAAAGAAAGTTAGAAGTATAAGAATGAAAGTGACTTCCTACGATTAATAAGCAGACGAGAATTGTATTTTTTTGTCTTCTAATTTAAGTTAATCCAGAAAAGTAATGAAATATATTTGTTTTTTTGCATTTTTTTGATTCACTTACTTCAAGAAATGTTCTTTACAAATTCTTATATTGTACGTAACTAAAAGAGTTTAACTTATGAACGTTAAATTAATTTTTCCTTTCGGTTAATTAACCAGAATTTATTTTATTGTACTTGACAAATGTAGAGCTTGGGAAGTGCGAAGCGTAGAAGAGATGAGAGGAACTTTCAGAGCGTGATAATGAATGTTCGTAATTAACTCAATAAAATCTACAAAGAGACCAACTGAATTTACTTTAAGTACTTGTGTTAAAACCAAATCCTTGCATGTTATACTTTTCCTTTATATCATCCGGATTTTAATTATTTCACCTGGACAACGATATTATCTTTTAAAACAGTGTTTGCTTTGTTCTAATATATTGCTGTCCTTTTTCAGGTGCCGCCGCTGCCAGCAGACTCTATGTTGATGCAATTAACAAATTGGCACGTCAAGCTCAGCAGGGAACATGGGGTGGATGTTCGGATGTGGGTGAGTACCATTGTTGGCGTTCCTGTGTTTTTGGCTATTACGCAACTTTAAGCATACTTTACTGTCTCTATTCATGCACTTTCAATGCGGGGAATCTAAGGAATTCACAGCTATATGTTACATATTACAAGTTGCACCCTCTTGGATTTTATCAAGAGTAAAATTTGAATTTTTTCCAACGGGGAGTAGGGTATTTGAGGGAACAAAAAGCTGGAAGTAATTTTCAGCACAAATGCAAGTCTGGGGATGACTGCCAACGAGTGGCGATATTAATGCATGCTGGGGTGGATGCGACATGCTGGTGAACTGTGATGGCTACTGTGATAAAGTGTTGGAATGCAACAAGGGTGACTGGCCTTGAAAGTGGAGAGGGGAAGATTTTTGATTTGGGAAGATTTTTTCGGAGATAATAAAGTATAATTAAATCTGGTAATTCAACTGCAATCACCTTCAAAGGTGTTGGCTTTGAATTACAACATGATTAACTCCATCCAATTACAAATCATTTAACACCACTTTCAACCTTTATAACTTGCTCAGTGCAGGCTAAAATATAGTCCATTCAATATTTTATTTCCTTTCAGCAAGTTCCAAATTGATTGACATGTTGACTATCTCACACCCCTAACTATAAAAAAAGAACCCCTAGCTAATATCAATATAAACATAAAGTGTCTGGAATTTTGATTTCATTGCAATCACAAACGAAAATTTGGTTTGCGCTTGGGTACAACAGCAAAACAAGTCGAAACGGCAACAGTTCCGGTTAACTGGGCGCGCGCTTAATTGCCGATTGGAAAATCACCCACCACACTATCCGGACTACATTGGGGCGGCGGCTGTAGCAGCTCCAAATTCAATTAGCTTTGACAGATTGTAATTGAGTGTTAGTTGTGCGCCAATATATAGACGTTTGTATTTTCTGCTCGGCAGCAAAACAGATTAAAATTGGTGCAGCAGAAGCGCAACGCAGGATTAGAGCAGACTATATTTTCTAGACCGAAGACTGTGTATGGAATATGTGTTAATATTGAAATGTGATTTGTTTGCCTATTGGATTTGCATCTGTATATGTTGAGAAGTAAAGAGAAGGGTGTAATATTGGTTAGAGGAGGAGAAAATTGAGGTTAAGATATGCACTCTCTGTGTTGGGACATAGGGTCGGTTTATTAAAATTTAGAAATGTTGTTTAAACCCAAAGTATTATGATAACAAAATAAACATGCGGAAGTATAAGAAGCCAATCTTAGAATAATTAGAAATTTTGATAAAATATCATCTGGAAAATAATGCGGAAAAGCTGTAAATTTGATGATCCAATTTTGAATACATACGCTTTCCATACATTGTCTTGACTCTCCACAGCTTCTAGTTTCTCATCAACACATAGCGCGCGTATCTCACCGAATTATGATTCCGGTTCTTCCCCAGGTGTCAGGGCAGGGGGCGGCAAAACAGAACGAAATTATTGGCGATTCGGTGAGGCGGGCAGCTGCTTTGCATAAAATAATTCACATTCTCATGGCCCCTTGCGGCGTAGTCATTTTCTCAGGGTTTCCAACTAGAATTTCCACACTGCTCATAGCAAACAATTTGTTCAAAGATTTTCCTCGCACAAAATTAAGGAGGTTTTGAATTTATATGATACTAGATTTGTTGGGAACTCGTTTATATGTGGGATAACACTACTACGTGGTTAATGTGACTTAAGTATGTTAAATTTTCTTTGGTAACCCTAAAATTCATATCTACAAAGATCACCTCAGCAGCATCAGACAAGATATTACCCTACCGAAAGGCGAGAGATCAGGGCGCGGCAGTGCTGGTTATTATTCGGTTAAGGTTATAGGAACAATGTTTTGATAGCGAGACAGGAAAATTAGCAAAGTTTGAATTTATCAGCGCGGCACTGAAGGCGGCGGTAGGGCGGCAGTAATAACATTCACGTCTAATGCGTTTTATCTTGTTCGCATAAATTCTTCTTTATTTTCATAGCATTGACTCCATCTCAAAGCGGTAGAAATTTTCGGAAAGTTGCAAATTCACTGGATCAAAGTAGGGAAAGTTGTGGGGAATTCAAAAAATAGGGAAAGTGAGCAAAGCAAGATTGAAAATATAGCGAATTAAGATTGCGAGTTAAGATGTTTAGATTATCTTAAAACTAAAGAATTAAAAAATTTTCAATCATTTGAATGAAAGTAAGTACATCAAAAAATAATTTAAGTTTGCAATCTCATTTGTATCTCGTCTAATTTCGAAGTAATTTGACAATTTAACCTAACTTTACCAATTTTTTTTCCTCCTGTCAGATTTACACCTTTTTTCCATTCTATTCTTTTTTCGCAGAGAAAATCTCACAAACTACCTCAATAATTTGCTTTATTTCACAACCCATTTAACCGAAATTTTGTCTCTTTTTACTCTACTGAATTCTTTGCGTCGCCATCCTCATTTTCCACCCCTTTGCCGCCGCTAGCACGTCCTCCACAAACGCGAGATATACGATCAAATTTTATTGAAACCGCGAGTTAGCACATCGCACATTGCACTCACCATGTGATTCTCAAATTCAACGCACAATTCATCCCTTCCCCCGCCCTACTACCTTTCTGCCACAAGCGGCTGTCCTTTTCTTGTTAGAGCATTTCGAATGTTTGACGGCGGTAATACCGTAACCGACCGCCGTAAGGCAGGCGCCGGAATGCGGAATTTGTGCCGCGTGTGCGTATGGCTGTTTCAAGGGAGAGGTATCGGGTGCCATGGTGGCGGTATAGGGTGCAGTAAAGGAAAGGAATGCGCACAGTCAAAGCGAGTGCCACTTAATACCGGCGCGTATTATTAGGATGAGTGTAGCGCGCATTTTCAAGTTTTCCCATTTTCTCGTTGCTTTACATTCGCAGGCTCAGTTTCAGATATCAGATATGGTACAGGGAGTTTGGATTTTTCTGGATGTAGATTGGATAAGCAAATCAGTGACAAAGTTTGTGATTATCGATTTTGTTTTCTGGTGGGTGGATGGGTTTAAGTTGGTATATAAAGTCATTAATCTATTAAAATAGAATGTTATATTCATATTCATTTTATACTAACTTTCACACGTTTCCACTGCAATATTATTTCCATTCTCTGGTTGAATTTAACAACCCTAAATATACCCATGAATAAGTAGTCTTGTTCAGATCACGACAAAAGCGCCCGTTTGCTTGACACTGGTGCAATTGATGTAGTACGGTTGGCACACATAAATAACACGTTTCTTGAAAACGTTGAGAAAAGGGGTAGCTAAGTCCTGAAAAGGGACAAATTTCTGATCGCCCTTGTAAGAGCAAGACGCACATGTTGCAAGTGAAGTCTTGACGATTTACGACTGCTATGATGCTGCTAACAACATAAATTAGACAAAAACAAAAGAAATATTTTTCAATATATTAAATAATACAAGTATACCAAGAATTTGTATTATTAGATATTGGACATTTATTAAGCTCAAGTCAATTTTTTTTTCCTTATTCTGTCAAGTTTCGTATATAAGAAGGTGCTTTATACAAAGTCCTCTGATGTCCTCCCCATCCCACTCATCTTCATCCTGTTCGTCGAGCGGGAAATTTCAATTTGATTCAATTTACTCCTGATCCAGCTATACACCTACTTAAAGTCTCGGTTGGGTGGCATTCTTAAAAGTGACGACGAAAGGTGCGCACAATATTTACGGCGGTGCAAGAGGAGAGTGGGCTTGATATGAACATTGATTTTATGAAATTTTCAATATTAAAACCCAGTAACTAGCAACCAATACATCAGCGTCATATCCGCTCGAGACGTGTTGCTAAGAAGCGCTGGAAAGCCGGAAAAAGTGCAATAACAAGAAAAGGGGGAGGAAGGTAAAAAGAAGTGGATTACATTGAGGAGTTGAAGTATTCTTTTTAACTGTCAGGAAAGATAAATTATTTATTTAAACAATTTGGTTAGTTAGAATGAAACATTCCACTCAAATTACAAAATTCAATCTGTCTCCACATTTACTGAACATACGAAATTGCAAGTGTAATTGCAAAATCTACTTGTAATTGAAATCCTCGTCGGAATTGAAAAAAACTGCTCTTCGTAAATGAAAAACCCAGTAAGTAAATTAAACTAAAAATTAATTAAGGATTGTAGATTGCGATTCAAGAATAACTTTGTAAAATACGAATTTGCAATGCACCATCGCTATTCATCGCGGATAATAATTTCCTTCAGTTTGCCGCGTTTTTCTTCTCCATTTTAATTACCTTTCATTGTGCGGCTGCACTTGCTCCAAAAAAAACCGGAAACTTTTATAATCCGATTTTAAAACTTTAACAGTCCTTGGTTGTTTTGCGAGGATTTTTTGCAGATCGTGTTGTGTTTGGCAAATCGAACAACTCTGCAGAGTGCAGATCGTATAAATTATTTGTACTTTTAATTATTCTATGGATTTTTTGCTGCTGTTTTCAACAGATTCCAATCACACGCTGAACGCACACATATTTGCTGTCGACAGCGGATTTGAATTTCATCAAAGCACTTCTATTTTGCACTGAAATAAAATTAATTTCGTATTTTAAAAGTGCAAATATTTAGCACTTTTCACTGCGATACAATTTCATTACGGTAATTGAAACGTTTGCGGAGAGTTTTCCGTTGATTTATCTCGAAGCACAGCTTGGGTTTAAATATTGAAAAGCTGTTTTTCTCTCCTTTTCTTTTCTAAATGCAATCTAACTAGTGTCCTTCTCATTTGTTGTTGAGACGTTTCCCAACGCACTTTGGATCTGTGCAAGTGATGCAAGCCGTGGTAGCTTTTTAGATAAATTGTCCTTGCCTGTCATCAGTATGCAGGACGCATACAAATTGCTAGCAAATAGGAATTGAGTTTCAAGGAAAATTTTCTCATCAAATTGAAGATATCAATGTTATTTCATTACTTCGCATTTTATAGTTTGGATGCTAGATAGACCATCTTTACAAACATTTCAAATTGTTGCAATACTTGGTTGTTCAACAATAATATTTTCTTTTTCTTCCTAAATTCCGTTTCATTTTTGCAAGCACGTTTGTATCCAATTGCTGCCAAGCATAGTAATTTTCCACCAATCTGAAAATAAAATCCACGAAAAGAATACTCTCCAGTCTCCTCTGCAGACGCGTCGAGCTAAGTGAGTGACTCTTAAAGACAAGCAAAAGTGGACTTTGCAGAGCCGCCCCCAAAAGCAAAAAAAAGCATTTTATTTCATCCATACACACGCAATGTCTCCTCCACTCTTCTGATGATACCCTTATAATTTTCCACACTTTGTTCTTTTTTCCTATCCAACTACTTAACTTTTTCTTCGATATAGTTTATTTCGTGTCGTGTTGCGTTCTATTTTATGTGGGATTTTGTCGAGTGTCCTGCTAGCTGCGTGCGAAGTTGGTTTAGGTTTCCGGGAGTGCTGTGAGAGTTGCCAGACTCTCTACGGTAGCGGAGACAAGATAAGACGCTTTAATATATAACCTACAGGTAAACATTACACCATTAAGAACCTGATATGCGCAAACACGCTACTGTGCTCAAATTACTTGTGCTGTGTATTATTTTCTTCATTTGCTATATTTTTTTAAGAAGCACGTGCGGGCTAAGTCAGGGGATGTTTGTCAGGTTGCTGAACTCGACAAATACTTTTAAATTCAACTTGTCATATTTATTTTTATTTGCTTATCATTTATTCAGAGTCTGAGCACGTTTTGCTACAAATAGTTACATTAAATATTCACTAAGTGTATTTAATCTGCTGCGTTTTATCTCTTTTATGAACTCAGACCTTTTACAATAAACCAAGAGCAGAAAGAGTGCTTACTAGGGATTTGAAAGATTACATTTCGTCGCTTTTTACTGTGACCCTACTTGTTTACATTCGTTTTGCTGCCGATCGTCGATTTGTTGAAGTGCGGTTAAGTCCTGAAACACACTGACAGTGTAAACACCAAACAGATGAAACAGATTTGGTTCTTGAATTCATGAATTTTATTCCTTTCAAGTTTAAATTGTATTTTAAGTGTTTTGTTGATCTGCAACCAACATCAACGAAACACAAAGACAAAGTTTATTAGTACTGTGGAAGAAAGTCTTGTTTTTGGTTGTTATTCTTTTCTGGATTATGCGAGGATTGGGCTTACCAAAATGTGGTGGGTCAAGTTGAGATTGAGGTAAACCAATAAAACGTACTGTAGTCAAGGTTAAAATAGTGCAGGCTTGAGAGTAAATTCGACTTGCCTACGATCTCTATTGGTTTACCTCCGGCGAGTTGTTTACCTTTTCAGATGAAAACAAATGGGATGCACTGAAACTCTAAACTTGCCAATTCTAGTCTAGAATAAAATGGGTCCGCATGGTGTTGCCCCAATACGGACCTTCAGCAATTTATAAAATATTATCATCTAAGCATAACTTTTGATTAAATAAAATCGAAATTCATTGCATTGGGATGAGTTTATTTTGATACCAATACCACGTCCGATGAGTTTTTCTATGATTAACAACTAATCTCCAACATTTTACATGCTTGTGCAGTACGTAATGAACATTAGAACTTTGTTAAGCAGTTAATTAACAATTAGAACTGTCTGCGTGGTACCCACTCTCCCTGAAATTGCATTACGGTTGGTCATGTATCCAAATTACTTTACCGCCGGGATCTGCTTGCGTGGGTATCAGTAAAATTAATAAATTAACAATTTCATATCAAGTCATGTGAGGATGTACAAGAGTTGATAATGAAATTGGATGCAGAGGCGGCCTTCTCTATATTTGATAGGATTACCTGCAAGGGGCCTGAAATCTTCAAAGAAGGTCTAATTGCTAACTAATTGGAACAAGTTTAATCTTAAGTAAAGTTATTAGGAACTTTTTGTACTTAAATTTTGACTTAGTAGGAAACAAGGTTATAAACAGAAGCTCCATATTCAAAATATCTTTGGATGTTTATTTTGTAAATTTTTTTTTGTTCAAAAGAATATTGCACAAGGTTATGTTGTTAACAGCCTCGACACGTTTCTTTTTATCGCAGCAGAATGCCCCAAGGGGCGTAAAGGACTTCCATATGTATCACGCCACTTTCACACTCTCACATTTTCTGCTCCTAGTTTGAGAGTTTTGGACCGCAAGCTATAAAACGCACTGCAAACGCGTTTATTTTATTCCTAGCTTGCCGCTCTTGCCACTACCACCCTTGCTTCGTTACCTTTTTGCCCATTTAGTGTAGAACGTGAGCACTGTATTAAAATATATTATCTCTGGAATGTTGCACTTTATGGCAGTAGTTATGTGCACTGAAAATATTTTTGAAGCAGCTGAAACATTCTCGAAAACTGTCCAAATGGCACCTACCTCATAGTTATGTTAAAATGTTAATAAACATGAAAAACATTTGATCCTTTTTGCTTCGTATTATGATGTAGTTATTAATATTTTCATACTTTTTTTGTGGGTGTTAGGGAAAGTTCACGTTTGAACTTAGAAGATTGAAGGCTGAAGGAGAAACTAATGTAGAAAAAAGGTTATAAAAATGTCATCAAATTATTTTTGCGTCTGCAGCGAATGGGGCCAATGACGGCTGCGGGGGCAAAGTTATCTTAACTTTCAAATGCAGATGCTGCCAGCATGATAAAACGTTATTCGAAATTCATATGTATAAGGTGCCTGCCGCCTTCCGGGTTTACTGCCGGGAACGACGACGTTGCAGTTGAGATGTTGAGGGAGCCGTGTGACATTTTATATTGGAGATTTATGCTCGCAAACTTGATCTGCATTAATCTTGATAATTTTTCAACTTGCATTTTCCATGATTGTACTTTCTCTTAAATGTTTATTTTCTTATTACAGGTACTGCCCTCATGAAAATTGTGGAAGTCTACAAAGAAATTCAAGATCAACAAATGAATATTGTAAGTTTCTTGTGCGCAAAACGCAAAAATTTTAATTGCATTACTGTAAATCGCCAAAGTATAATTCAGTTAGTGGTTTGCGAGTGGAGGCTGCTTGCACAATGTTCACATTGGTGGCGGCAGGCAATAAAAGCAGCCATAATTTGCCGCGCGCCGCATCCTCGAAACGTGCGCGTCCTTTTCGGCCGCAGCCCTCGCATAAAAAGCACCGCGATTTAACGCACGACACCTTTTTTTATTACTCGCTGCAAGGATAACACAAAGTAAAATGTGTGTTTAAAACAAGGGAAATAAACAATGCGTGGATAAATCTTTTCTTTTGTTGATGTAACCACAAAAAAATCGAAATTTATTTATTTAGATCTTACAGTCTTTAAAATTTAATATAATAATTCACTCCTCCAACCAAGAAATAAACTTTTTTAATACCCGGAAATCGAATTGCACAAGACGAATTGTTGCGTATATGCTAAAACGTTTTTCGCATACCGCGTGCGCGCTTCAATTGCATCTGTCTAAACAATAACAATTTAATTAAAAAGCTCGGCGAAACCCGAACCATCCATCCACCTCTCACTTGCCAAACACAGTGTAGGGCACAGACGCACAGCACACTACCTAGAAAACCTCAAATGTTGAAAAGCAAAACGCTGAAATGCGGCAACATATTGTTTGTAGTCGAAAACAAACGGAAACGAAACTTTTCAAGCGTGGTTTGCCTTAGGCCCAAGTCAGGAAAGCGCTAAAACCTTTAAACCTGTTAAAAATTTGTTTCCGCCCCATATAAATCAACATTAATCAAATTAAGCCTTACTTTTCTTTGAAATAATCCAATAAATTAAATATTTTATGCTATGTTAAGTTAATGTGGAATGTTTAATTTATTTTGAGTTGTTCTTTATTTGCGCAGCTGAAAGCATTTTATGTGGATCTGCTAGTACCACTGGAGACGAATCTGGAGAAGGACACCAAGGTCGTTCAAGTAAGTGCGCAGCGTATTTATGACATTTTCCGCTAATTTATTTTATTTCAGTCGGAGCAAAAGCGTTTTCTGCAACAGCACAAACAACGCGCGGAGACTTACAGCAAGGCGGCGGCTATGATGAAGAAACAGCGGAAGAAGTCCCGCAGCTCGACAAAGACAGGATTGGCGATGGATAAAGAGCTCAAGGTAGTTATAGTGCAGTCAAACATTGAATGATAATTAAATATTCATTACTTTGGTAGAATATGCAGGTTTTGGAGGAAGAGAAGACGAAATTGGATGCGTTTTGTGAACAGAGCTTGAAAAATGTGAGTAGGGGTGACACGACTTTGGAAACAAATAAATATAAAGTCTATTTGTTTTTTATTTCTAGGCTATGACTCAAGAAAGAAGGCGATATGGATTTGTTCTGGAACGCCAATGCTCACTCGCTAAACACTATCTTTCTTATCACACCCATGGCGTAAATGCTTACCATGAAAACCTGGAGAAATGGTCCGAAGTAGCAAAGACCCGCGAATTTCTGCCTGATTCAGTCGAAAACATTTTTAGCAATCGCCTACGCCAAATTTCAGTTTGGCAAGATGAAGACCTCTACTCAAACCCACGCAGCCCACACTTTGATGAGGACCGCATCAGCATTGCTTCCCAACTTAGGAAGACTAAAAGCATGGATGCTTCTTGTTTGGATATCCGTTCAATTGGAGAAGTTGGATCACCAGTTACCACTCTGTCAAGAGCCAAAAGTGAATACAATTTAAACTCATCAACGCATTCATTGGAACAAGACGAGACTCCTACACGTCGCCCTAAATCAATCGCAATTCCACCAGTACCACCTCCAACTTGGGATACTCAATTGGCTAGGTCTTTGTATGCCTATCTGTCAAGTGGAGAGAATCAACTCAGTTTCCTCGAAGGTGACTTGATTGCTTTGATTGGGGAAAGAAATAAAGGTTGGCAGTTTGGGGAGAATTTAAGGACACAAGCATCTGGATGGTTTCCGTTGGCATACACCGAGATTCTGGATGATAATACAATGTAAGTGGAAAGTAGAGAAAATTTGCTACAGATTTTATGCTTTAATTTTGTTATTTTTGCAGGTCTCCAAGTCACGCTTCCAGCTCCAATTCTGCGTCGCACACCCCGCCATCAGCTGGAGGCGGTAAAGAAACTTCGGGTAACGTGGTCGATCAACCTACGCGTATGTTTGGTGACACTCTCCACCTACATAGGTCCTCCGCTAATGCTAAGCAGGTAGAATATCGCTTGGAAATTGCTGTAAAACTTATCAACACCCTTTGAATTCTGCCCTAAGAATTTTTATATTATTTATTGCTTTTTTTACAGATTCGTCGTGCTATCGGTTCTAACAACATCCCACCACCAGCTCTACCAGCTCCAGTACCGACCCCTGCCCTTCCTTACCATAAAACTGGAATGACCACTTCACAAAGTACTCAATTTCCTAAAACACCTGATTCTGGATTTACTGGTTCTCAATATGCTCAAACAGGAATTAAGACTTCAGCCAGTAGCTTTAACTTTACCACACCTGCTTCTGGTGCTTACTCCACTCATCCTCAACCTTCCAGGTCTGATAGACCAACTGCTGGTGCCCCATTACCTCTGCATCTCCAAACGAAAAAGATTGGTGGTCCTGTAGGTAATGTGTCTTTGCATAGTAGCAATGATTCTGGATTTAGCAATGACCCACCTCCACAACCTGAGATTGATTATTCGGATGATGACTCTATACTTGGTCAAACAAAATTACCAGCTCGGTAAGTCCTTTTCTATGTGAAAATATCAGCTTTGCTTCTTTCTTTGAGTTCTGCTCTTCTATTTTTAATGCTTTTCTTTATATTCTTTGGCGTTCTTTGATTTTGGAATGTTATTTTTACTTGCTCAGTAAACATAAGCGCGAGGTAAGCAGCGATGATAACAACAACATCCGGAAGTCCACAAAAAACATCACACCAATTCGACAGTCTTCAAGTTCCGGGAACTTGATTGAAAAGAGATACTATATCTCTGACTCAGAAGATGCTCTACGGTACATGACTGCAGATAGACGTGGACTTGTTAAACGAACTAAATCTTTCTGGAGATTCGGCAAAAACAACTCGGACAACGAAATATTAGAAGGTATGGCTTTATGGAAGCACAGAGATCTTGTTGACGTAGAGGACGAATCTTCGGTTGATGACAAAATGATCCCAGATAAGACTAAGAAACAGGAGGTAGATACTAATCAAAATAAAAGTATGCGGAGGTCACGTAAAGTGAGCAGGGATGCTTCGAATGATTCAGAAAGAACTCTATTGAATTCCAATGGAGTTTCCGCTGGAAAAGATACGCAAGGACCAAACCAAATTGCCCAAACCAGGAAATCCTATGAAGCAGAAGAAAAGAGAATGGATCTTAGAAACCGTCCAAGTTTTAAAGCTTCCAATGTTACAAATGGTAGAATGTCACTTCCTGTTTCGCCACCACGAGAACCTGAGAAATCTTCCAGGGATTACAACGACATGAGAGAGGCCAGAGAAGTTAGAAAGAATAAGAAAGATGATGACGATGATGATCAATTCTACGATGATGGCGATGATGGTCTCTTAATGCGCACTGTAAATCGTAAGAATATACTACAACAGTATACGAATGATTCTACTGGACCTGATTCTGAGAACGAATCGGAAATGACCAGTGATGATCCGTATGATTGCATTGTGGTTGATGATCAAACACAGAAAGTAAGAAAGGGAGACTTCCCGAATGTGGCTGCTTTGGGAAGGAAGTTGGAAAAGTTGTCGAAGAATGCAAAGTATTCTCCGAATAAAGAGACACCTAAGCAGAGTGCCATAAATGATAAGGTGCAAGGGCAAAGGCTTGAGGAGCAAATGATGGGGGGGTATAGAACTGAAAGAGGTGAGCGAAGTGACAGAGGTGAAAGAAGTGACAGAGAACGAACTACTTTTAAAACCTTCGGACATGACACAACTCAGAATACGTTGAAGACCATCAAGAATGATGAAAATGGTGAGAAGGAAAGTCACCACGATGTCCAACGTGATATTCGTGATGCACAACGTGAGTATTCTACAAAGAAGCAACGCACAACTGAAACCCAAACGCATCCTCAATCCCAGAATCAGTTGCAAGCACAAACGAAAGACAAGCGCAGATTTTACGACCAACGTGATCCTCGTGATCAACACAACGAAAGACCCACAAATAAATCAAGACAGAGCTATGACAGCCTCGACTCGGAACTAGATCACATCCATCAACATCCACAACACCCTCAGAAAAGAAACCCAGTTCGTCGCACACATACAGACATTGAGAAAAAGAAATACTACGCAACTACCACAGGCGATGAAGACTATTCAGATGCTACAATTGGCCCGGAGAGACAATTCCTACCCAGAACCAAGTTGACTAAAACAAATAGTGCAGGAAATAGTCATAGTCATGGGAATAAGAATAGCACGAGTGTGAATTCAAGCATGATCAGCTCCAAGTATGGAGACAGAGGAGAAGTCACAACAGACGCTGGTAGTTTGACTGATTACGGGGAAAGTCTTCAGAGGAGGATTAAAAATGATTATGGAAAGATGGACGAAAAGTCACAGCATAATGGGAATATGTATGGACCCTGGTATGATCTGTGGGGGATGGATGCATCTGTAAGAAAGTAGAAAATGGAAAAATATTTTAAATAAGAAATGGAAGATTTGAAGAGGTATACGGAGGTTTTTAGAGTTTGATTAATATTTGCTCAAATTATTGTTTAACATTTTTTATTATTTTTATTTCGTTATATTTTATTCGTAAAGTTTATATGGATTATTTTTATATTATTTGCGCAGAGTACAAGATTAATTTTTATTCAGTACTCACACAATTAATTCAAGTGGGATCTATATTAATTAAGCCTTTTAAATTATACAGGATGTCAAATAATTTTGCGACGATCAAGCTACGCAAAGGCAGCAAGTCTACAGATAGATCAACATCACTAATCGTCGAATAATAGTTACAATAGTTAATCAATTTATACAACTTTTCATCCATAACAACCTCATCATTTCATCAATCTAAGACACTAATTGTTCATCTTAATTGATAACCATACAGCTTAACTGTTAGTGTTACAACTTACTAATTTTGTACTAATCAATAGATGTAACCAACTTATAAATACAGAACTGTCATCTTTACTGGAATTCGATGATAAAAGTTAACCTCAATTACTATCACGAACAAAATATCAACACATACCATTGTGCACACTGGATCACCATTGCGCAGGCAGCTAATGAATTAATTAAATTATGAATTGAAGTGAAATTAATTAACATGCTGCAGCTGCCTGGCGGATGTATGAGGCTCTGACGAGGTTCTAACCGGTTGTGTAAATACATCATTCGCATATATTCGATTACAATCGATTAGAATTGGAAAATGATTAATATACATTTATTAATTAATCTAATTAATTACTTCTTGGTGGTTGGGATGGTGCAATACACGCGTCACACTATGTCACATCTTGTCACACTTTGTCCTGCCAATGCAGACACGCATTGTACAAAGAAATCACCTGCAAAACACATCCAAGACTTATAACACCACACACAACACATGGTATAACATATAAGATACCAGATATCACAGTTAGATAGGGCTTGAATGATTGGATAAATTGATCCTGGTTTAATTAGCGCTAATTGGCATTTGCGTTGCGCATTGTTTTGTAGCATTAGACGGCCGAATGTGAACTTCAAGCGATATGCAATGGGCTGCGATGTCGGAGGCGGCGGTAGATACAGCGATTACGATGCCAGAGCCAATTCTAGGCTGCACTCAAGGGGTGGTAATGTTAGTAAGAGTGACAATGGAGTCGGTAGAACGCCCTCGTGTGAGTACCACGACTGGCCACGTACGACTCTGAACAGAACCAAGGGCAGACCAAACGGGGGTGGGCGAGTGGTCCACTACAGGAGGCCAAAAGTTGACCTGGGTGCTTATCGATGGACGCATTCCTGAAACAAATTTGCATTGTTTGCATTGTTTGAATTGAACCAAATTGAACCCAGCTGAACTCAATTGAACTCAAAAGATTCAAAAATTTAGTTTGAATATTTGTAATTTGATTATGGCATCCGGAGGTAATTAACTGATTGGATTAGACCAACGGAGTTTGGAAAAATGTGTTGGAAATGTCGTCTGGGAGTTGGCAGCCGATTGTAATTAATTCGTCTAACAAGTTTACAATCGATTCAGAGCATGATCGTGTCATCCATGTGAAATGTAAATATAAGGGAAGATTTGAGAAACTAGAGGGCAATGGAATGCAATTGATTGATTAATAAAGTAATAAATGGCAAATGAGTAAATCGCATTTAAATTACATTTAAATTAGGTAGCTAAATTTTACGAATGGAATTCGAGACTGTGATATATTCCAATTCACATTACACAAAACATTATTACATGTGTTAAACTTTGATGAATATAAATTAATTTTAATTAGCAACTGCACAAATTTCAGTTTTAAATCTAGAGCATACTGTTGTTGAATGGTAACTAACTTTATTTAACACTGTAAATACTACAAGAAAATATTATCGTGTAGAGAGCATAGTCGACATACAATAGGAGCTGGTTTAGGTTATGATTATAACCTATAGGTTATGTCAGTATGGTGTAGACAACCGTCCATTAACTTGTTCATTATTCTCGCATATTTTAATCACATTACATTTGTAATTTTCTATACAAATGCTTCTTCAGTTGGTTACAGAGCAAAAAAAAAAAAAGAAATAATAATAAACTGAAATTTAAGTCATTACATTGTACATAAATATAAAGGTTTAGGAGTCGAATACTGTGTCAAATTGAATGCCATACCATTCCGAGAACAAGCAAAGGGATTAGAACGAAGTCATGGTTCTAAGTTTATAGTTACTGCAAGGGAGTAGTAACACTTTGGTATAGGGTAGCAATTAAGACGGCGTAGTTTTATCCAAGTAACAAAACAAAAGAATATGAAGTCCTGTAGAGTAAACAAAGTATATAATCAAAATACAAATAACTATAAACCTTAACTAATTATACTCATTGTTTAGAAGATGCATTTGATTTAGAAATTATTTGCCTAAAAGAATAGTACGAATAGAAAATATCGATAATAAATTATTATCTAATCAAAGCATACACGACTAAACGTAATCATTTTGCATTAAAATAAGTAAATGAAACAAGCGTACGCTGAAACAAACTTGTATTATACTGTAACCTAAACTAGGAATATACTTAATTGATAGAAATTCAATTGTAATTATTTCAAACTAGAGTGGAGGATTGATTTGGACGGAAATGATGCGCCAAGCAATTGTATTATAAGAGAAGTAAAGAACAAGTTGTAACAAGAAGAAGGATCACATTAACATGATGAGATGTAAAGACAGTGCAGGAAAGTCATTCGAATCGAGTTTATTTCTTTCCGCATGTTCGAAATAATATCGTCTATGGTCTAATAGCTGATTGTTGTTTGTATAAGTTTATATAAATAGTGTATATTATTTTAATAATAAATTTATATTGTTAAATTGGGACACTGCACTTTTATATTATACAAGGAATGTCTAATTGTTGACAGAAGTCTCACTAATAAACAAACACTGAAAGGTAAGTGGAAAACATTATTTACTACTTTGTTTTGGTGATAAGTCGGTGCTATAAATTAAAATCTATAGCAATAACAGAAACGTTAAAAATTCTAATTATATTCTTGTGGTACTGTAAATTATTGTGCAACTAATTTACGGGATTAAATCATTACATCCTTCTGCTTTCCTTCTTTTTCTTTCCTCGCACACATCCCACACTAATTTGCTCCTGTTCAGTTTCGGTTCGCTTTTCAAACTTATTAAAGAAACTCGAAACTGTGTGCGCCAAAGCGCGTGCCAGCGCGCATCCAGTTAGTACTTCCTGGTTTCCTCTTCCTGCATGCAATCCTGCCACCACTGCTCTTTGCGCTACGTTTGTTGCCTCCAAGGAGTCATAAATCTCCAGTAGGCGCACTAAATTAGTAACGAGTTCACCCACCGTCTGCCGAAAAAAGCCAACAATGCAAGACTACTAGAGTAAAGTACTAGTACATGGAAAAGTCCGTGAAAATTCTTCCAAAGCCGTGGAAATGTTATTAAAAATGCATTTCTATTTTGTGTCGGTTAAAACGGGAGATAAACTCTAAAATAACGCGGCGGAAAACCGAGGAAATCTGAAGTTAGTTCTCGCTGAAAGAAAAAAAAAAACATTTTTGATGAGGGACAAAGAATGTTCTCAAAAACAATGGTTCCTTAGTACCTACTTCATTTAAACTTGCAATATATGATTTAGTACCTTGTTTATTAGCGGAAAATCATGCTTCTGGATTTATATTGTACAAACATATATCCCGATTGAATGTATTCCCACTGATTTCCCAATTTACAACCCGACTTAACGATCCTCTCCCGACGCATCGATTTCCATAAATTATTGCCTCGGGCGCAGTCCCGCCTTGGTCGTTCCGTCTCAACCGTGCTGTATCACCGCCGCCCCCGACATGATGTTACCACACTAGTGCTGCTCCATCCCCTTGCTCTTTGGCTGATGGCTTTCGCTTTCGGACCGCCAGCCGCTTGCGTTTACGTTACGCTTCCACCCTATTAATTCAAGGCAGCACCATGATATTTATCTCTTTTCATCAGTGCTGCTGCCGCCAAAACAGATCGCTTCAAGCCGTGTGTACTTACGTCGTTGGCGTCTGGAAGAATGGGACTGGCAGTGAGTCCGTTTGTGGACACGATGCAGAATCAAGCTGCGTGTTTACGTACAAAAGACGCCCATGTTTTTTTGCGTTATTTTCCCGAAGGGTAGGATGAGCCCACCGCCGCCGGCTTCAATGATCCATTGCCGTGAGACGTTTTGCTGACGCAAATACCAAGCCATACATCATTTAAAAGCAATTAGTATGTAAGGATCTAGTCACGGATAAAGGTCAAACAAATGACAATAACAAACTTTATTGAAGAAGAGTGAAGAAAGTGCACTGTTGATTTACGCTGGATCTAGAGCAGGTTTAGAATTAATTCTTCTGTGATTGCCCACAATAATTCATAATTGGCTACTGTAGATTACTGTTGACTTCCCAATTACTTCAAAATTAAACCTAACTGAAGATTTCAACAATGCCTATTTTATAAACATCTGCTGCCCAATCTTCATTTATATGCATTCTATGGTCCTTCAAGGCAATTGAATTAATTAAGCACACTCTAGAAAGCAATGTCGTGGTTTACAAAAAATAATCCTCTATAAACCATTCTTATTTTTTTATTTTCCCAAAATTCCCTATTATAATACATCCACCCACACCCTATGCTCACAATAATTATTAGCGTGGTTTTTATATAAAATAAAGGGAATGAATAAAACATGCTTCGTTTTTTAATCCGCCCCCCAAAACATCCTGCCGCAACGCATAACGATATTGTCGCCAGTTTGAACATTGATTATACCAAGTGACGGCAGCGGGGGTGGCAGACCGAAGGTGATTGTCGTGATCGTACGATGTTGGCGCTCTCCCCAGCGTCACGGTATGCTGCACAGCTTTGCGACCGGATCTTTTGCAGACGCAGTTCTTCGCTCTGCGAAACATACCAAACTACCGCCATCGGCACGGAAGGCAGTGCCATTGACGATACCGAATGGGGATGAAGACGTAATAGAGTTAGCATCGGTCGGGCACCCATCTACCCTTCAAGACTTCCCGATGCGAGAACCTTCCGAGTCGTTAGACCGTGCGTTGAAGGCCCAGCTTGAAATTGCGTCAGAAACGAAATTAATTGTGAAAATAGAAATCATCACAAAGATTTTCTTTACTACAACTTGAAAAATACAAAAATCATCTAAGGTATTATATAATAAAATTTCATAATGTGAAATCTTCAAAACAGCTAAATTATTAACAAAATGTTGTCAATATCTGGGCGAGCGCAATAAAAATAAGAATCAATTAGTGTACAGAAAGAAACAACATCATAACATGACAATTTATTATTTGTTTTGGGTGGGAATGAATTTAATCAAAATAAAAACGTCCAGGCAGTGTGGCCGAAAAACAATTACGCAATTTATTGCCCTTCAACACGGAAATAGCATTCCGCCGCAAGTGAAACTGTAACAGAGACCTTCACATGCAGTGCCGAGGGAAAATTAATTGTCTAGTTTATTTGCGTTTGCAGTGAGAATACACTCGACACAAATACATATAGCGCGGAAATTAAAGGCAAGTGGAAAACATATGAAAAACCATTTGTAACAAATGATAGAAGTGTGTGACATTTGATAATTACGTTTCAAAAATTCAATAAATTTACTACAACCATAACAAACAAAATTATTGTCAACGCATTTTAATTGCTCTCATGCATCAACTTCAGAATTTGATTCTTGAAGAAATAAACTTTGATTTGTCAAGATATTATCTTGCATTATGTAATTATGTCGTAACGAGAAATTCTTGCATCAAATTGCTATCTATTTATCTTTAAATCAATTTCCTGAATTTCATCCAAATCACATTCTTTATTTCTGGGAATATAGCAAACGCTAACTCCTCTTGCACATCCTGAGATTGTTACTATTAGTTTCCCAGTTTTCTTCCCCTTCAAGTGACATTATTTTCTTTTCCACGCTCGGAAAATGCCGCTAGGGGAGATTCTAGTTTTTAGTGCAGCTCCACAACTGTAGTAATACATAATTCATAGTCTCATCGTTGGACTTTTTCGCCAAAGATGGGCACATAGGGCATTAACTGAAAAACTCTATGCACAGCATTGCAGCGCAGACAAAGACCGCCTGCCTCTTCCGCCAATTTTCATTGTCTATTTTAAAGCCCGTGCAGACGCACACCCGCGCCCTCGAGCTTTTTGTCGCAACCTACGTTTACATAATATTTATCGCCTTTTTATGCTCCGCAATCGACTTTGAGGCCTGCAGCCACACAGCGCTTTTAAAGCGCATGACTAATGAATTTTTAAGCTGCGCTGCTGTCTTTATTATTAATTGCAAGAGCCTATAATGTAGGAAAATTGCATTTTCATTGGGGATTTCCCGACGTAATTGTCTACATTCTGGATTAATTTCGTCCGCAGCTGTGCGCATCTTAGGAAACAACATGTGTTTCGGTCATTGGAGCGAAACTAAACACGAATCGAGGGTGGAAGACAATAATTCAGCGAGTAAATTATCACATCAGAGACGTTGGAGTAAGGAAATACATTTGATCGTAGAGAACACGGATAGTAAATGGTGATTATACTACCTTTGGAAATAAATCAACTTTTGTAAAAATTCCACATTGAAAATGCAAACAAACCAATTTTTTTTAAAACGTCAGACTCAATTACTCCAACACAAAATATCTATTTCATGGTTTGACAGTAACAAAACAAGATTTCTCTGATATTATCAAGGTGACAAGAAAATGTCAGCTTATAGATGAATTTTTACGCCCAGAGAAAGAAAAACTTCATCGACACGTCATAACATTCGATGTGATATTATCCACAGCTGGGACGCCCAAAGCAAGCTCACGATAACTGCGTGGAAATTTATTGTAATGACGTTAATTTTTAGGTAATTGTACAACTTTCTCATATGTGGACAAAACTGGCGACGAGAAAGTTAGCAGACAATTTCAAGAGATGTAAATCGTTGTTGCAATGTCGTGCCGTAAGCGAAGCATTAACCGGAAACTTTTCAAATTATAATTAACGTAATTTTTGAGGCGTGCACTTACTAACTTGGCTAAAATACAACCATGAAAATTACGTTATATTTGAGAAAACTTCAATTACAATTAGATTTGTATTGAATTGTGAAGAGCAATTTTAGTGAAATATATGGCAACATTTTGTTTTCCCCAAATGGATTTTAAAGTGTCTTGGTAGTTACTAAATTAGATTTTTATTGCGCCCCATAAAAAGCAAACTCCCATTTACGAAGATTTAATTAACGCTGAAGAAATCTCCGCGATGGTTACGCTTCCACGATGGAGGAAAATTAGTGCAGCGTAAGCCATTGAATTGCATTCGAGATAATTTCCGCTGGCAACAGTGTTGCAACAAGGAGAAAACCACCCTAGCTCTGGAAACAACTCTAGATGAGAGTTTTCGTTTCTGCAGATGAGAAGCGAATCCCAAAGAAATGCAAACAGTAATGTGGAATTATCAGTCAATTGAAATATGCAAATAAATTGGAGATATTACAAGCAACACAAAATTATAGACATAAATTTATGGCTGCTTGGTTTGTTCGTGGTGTATTCTTGGAAGTTATTTATACAATGGCGTAAACTTAAACCAATATAATATTTTATGCAGTTTACTTATGCAGTTGAAGACTTTAGAACTGTATAAAGCTCCAAATGGTCGTGGATGGCAAGGATGTTTGCGCAAGAGCATTCTTTATGTTATTGCAACTTGTGACCCAATTTTTGGGGTGATAGAGGACGTCGTTTTGTACAGTTATAGAAATAGGGTTTATGTGGGTTACGATTTCCAAGAATGTTACATTTTTCATTGAAAAGCTATGTTAATGTGTGCTTATTCGCAGAAAAAACAATTCTGCGTTTTAGTTAGCACACAAAATTACTAGCAATGGAAAATAGATTACCTTTTAACCTTTGCTTTATCGTTTACAGTTATGAAAAGTTAAACTAGTGTGTTATCTACATGTGATTCATTAAAGTACAATCTAAATAACAACGCTATTAAAACTCATAACTGCAAGCATTCCAAATAAAGTTACCGAACTTACCATACACAAAGCTAGTGGAGATACAACGACCTTCTAGGTATTAATAAAAAGCATAGTAGTTCATTGTGTTGTTTAGTTATTAATAACAATGCAACCACCACGGATCAGTTCCTACCAATTCACTAGCTTGGTCCTCCTCCTTTTTTTCATCTCTACAACACCATTACTTCAAGCTACAAGCCCAGAACCTTCAACCTCTAAATTTGCTACCGCCTTTGAATGGTCCATCCTTAATTACACATGGCCTACCAATGCTGCCTACCGTAATGCAATTAAATCGAAGAAATACATCCCAGAAAACAACTCAATGATTGGTCTAAAATTCTACGGAAACAAGATGTATCTAGCAATACCAAGGTTAAGACCTGGAGTACCTGTTACCCTCGCCAGTGTCCCAATAGACAACCAGAATAAAACAGGCACCATCATTAAGAATCTGCTACTGGAGCCATTCCCGTCATGGAACATGAATGTAAAAGCATCTTGCAAAACCTTGCAAAACGTCCAAAGCATGGAAATTGATAGAAATGGTATAATGTGGGTTTTGGATGGAACCAGAATCAATAATCTCACGAAATGCCCACCTAAAATACTCTTCTTTGATTTGACCAATAAGAATAAACTGATAGGAAAGTACACATTCTCTCCTGAAATTTGTCTCACTGAAGGTGGCTACCTAAATGACATCGTCATTGATGAAACTGATGGTGGTTATGCTTACATTACCGATAACAGTAGAATAGATCCGGGTTTGATTGTCTTTTCCAGGCAGAGTAACCGAGCTTGGAAGTTACGTGATCCTTCAATGTTCGCTGAAGCAAATGCAACTAATTTCTCAGTCAATGGAATTTACTTTGGGTCATTGTCACCTATTGATGGAATTGCCCTAGCACCCCCGTACACCAATCTGTATAAAGACAGATTTGTGTACTATTCTTCTCTTAGTGGTTTTAATTTGTATGCCATTAGTACGAAAATTCTCAGAGATGAGAAAGCATGCAAAAGCGAACAATGGCGTTCAAATGTTAAATATATCGCAACAAAATCAACCGTAGCAGATGGGATGTTAGTAGACAACAAAGGCTTCTTATACTTTGGAATGTTGCAAACTAATAATGTTGGGGTCTGGAATATTGAAGAAGATTTTAGTACAGCTACTGAAGAAATTGTTGATCCCAACGATGTAATTTGGCCTGATTGTTTTGCAATGGATGATAATGGGTTTTTATATGTTTTGTATGATGATATTATTAAATATTTTAATCCAAATTATCCACTAAAAGTTGACGACACAGTGAAGTTTAGAATTTTGAAGACATATACCGGAAATAAGAATTATATGTATGCTCCTTAAACTGTAATTGTGTTTTCATAATCTGTAATAGCAAGTTTTATCGGTTCTTGGTACCCAACTAGGAAATATTTCGCAGAGTCAAGCACGGAATAACTTTTAGTAAAGATACAAAGAATGTGAGTTATTTCTATCATTAAAGGGCCCCAAAGTTAGTAAACTCCTTTCATATGCTTACAATTCTTTTATTTTCAAGCTTTTCAATAAGTGAATCAAATGTAATCCAATTTGCATTAATCAGTAATAAAGTGGTGAGTATAAAAATCCTATTTGCTTTCTCTAATATACATTCACTAATAAACAAATTTGTAATAAATTAACTAAGTAATCTTAGAACGTATGCGCATTACGGCATACGCCACAACCCAAGGCAAATTCTTCGCCCGTAGCCGGATGCCTTACATGAAGAGGACATTCTTCGCCTTCCAATTGTTTAGCTTTCGGACCTATAGAAAATCAACAGATAAATTCACGATTAACACAAAAATCAAAGTGAATAAATGGGTACCTGCAGGACAAAATGGTAACTCATTCCTCGGTAAATTGGTAACCCGTTGGAAGTCATCATGACACGGATTACAGAAATGCGTAGTGCCAAAACAAAAGAAAACTGCCACTGAACAACAGTAGCGACATTTATATTCCAGGAAATCAGTGCCATGTTTAGGACACATTTGCGCCCTTGCTACGTCTGAACAAGCACCACAGACAAGTTCCCGAGGGTCGTATTGCTCCCCAATTTCAGCGTCACATCTAGCTTCACCTCCATAATATGCCTAAATATTTGAAATATATGAAACAAACTTAAATAATAAAAGTATATAATAGGAGGCAAACCTTGTTGCACTTGAAGCAGACATAATAAGCATAACGATCCATGGCAAACGTCGCAGGATCATTATGAAATCGAGCGCCTGGTGCCACAATTGCTTCCGTTGTGTGCAATCCTTCGTATTCAAGGCGCATTAATGCTTTACGACGGACATCTTTGTAAAGTTCATCAACAGGGGCAAGTAGCTCATTTAAAACTTCATGCTCCATCCCAGTCTGTAACAAAAAATAAGGAAACAAGTGAAAATAAGATCATTCGGAATAAATTTTCTTCAATTTTAGTGCTTACCTTACAAATTGGGCATTGTGAGAACCCAAAAGTGATCCTAGGCCCAATCCATCGCTTTGTCAAGACTGCTTTACAGCAATGCAAGTGGAAAACATGCCCACACTTCAATTGAATAGCAGGTGAGCAAGATAACGCCTCAGTGAAGCAGATCATACACATATCGTCAGCGTCCTGCCTAAGATTAACCTCTTGTGAACAGCCATGGAGACATGGTAAGCAATTAGTTTCATTTTGCACACCTCCACACATATGTCCACAGTTGAGAAGCCTTGAACATGCGGTCTTGGCATATTCCTAAAATAAAACAACATTGGTCTTCTGAAATTAAGAATAGAAGAAAATCTCTCTTACTTGGCATTCTTGATCCGCACAAACATTCCCAATCGCCAACAACCCCGAACTCCCAACAGCTCCGCAAAATCGGCAAACTCCTGTAGCACCTGCTCCTCGTGTCCTTGTTCCACCTTCTCTATATTCAATTAATGCCTTTAACGTTCTAGCATCTGCCAATGCCAACAACCAAAACAATTTAGTACGCCCACATCCTTCATGCAGTTCTACTTTGATTGCTTCCTCTTCTTCTTTGCAAACTTGGCGTTGGTGGTTTCTGGTTTTGCGATGAAGATGGAGAAACCGATCACATTCAGCACACAAATTTCCACAGATATTGCACTGAACCACTGCGTTTGTTTCTCCATCATCGTGATTGGCACATGTTGGACGTGGTTGCGAAGGTTGACCATCCGATTTACTCCATTGACCTGATGACAAACGCTCAACATGGTCCTTTTCAAGGACACAAAGTGACGCCAATGCGAGCCACAGTGTAGGTGTCTTCAAACATAAATTGGGTACTCGCTGATCTTCTGATAAATGTGTTAAATTTAGGATGTTCTGGGCAATGGCACTTTTTGTTACGACTGCCCACGGTTCTGATAGTTTACCCTAAATAACAATAACATGTCAAAATGCAAAACAAAGTGAAATAGAAAAGGAATACGTACAGACGCTAAATCTTTGATTAAATGTACAATAACTTCTGCCAACTTTTGACTAACACTTCCTCTCATCCACCATCTGGTTTTAGCACAGTCTTTTGTAATGGTTCCATTTAAAGTCACCGTGTTAATGTCCTTGGCTGATATCCCAGATGAGTTTTTGCTCTTCAATTTCACTTGGACAGTTAGTGCTTTTGCAATTACACTCAAAAAAATGTCAAGTATTCCAGGCGTGTTAGGATCAAATTTGTTTTCGCCTTTATTGGTTGCTGCACATGCAACACTAAAGTCTTTAGGAGGTAGATTTGCAATTCCGAGTAATTTAGCAAAATTCTCAGGTGCTATTTCCGGAAGTATTCTCCGCAACAAAGATGTGACCTGTCTTTGAACTCTAGCACTTCCAGTATGGAGCAAACTTAACAAATCGCCAATCAAGTCACCTTGCTGGGATAAATAAGACCTCCCAACAGAGCTTCCAGAGAGTGCAAGGACCATCGACAACATCTCAAAACAATAGGTATCTGAACATTTTGAAATATCCTGAGTAGCTATCAATATCTCCGGGTTGCTGCCAGATGTAACAGAGCCTGTACCAGTTCCAGAACCTGAAGTTGATGTTGTTAGAGAGCACAAACTCATCTCCCATTCTTCTCTTAAGTGCATTGTTTCCTTTCTGATTGCTTGTACAATATGCACAACTACTTGTTTTTGAAGATGAGTTAATTTACTTCGACTGAAAAGAATCCCAACCATATGCTCTTTGAGGTCATTACTTTCCTCCAATGGATCCATACATTCGCTAAGAGAAAATGATGGAGTGTCTTTGTCTGCATTGCTTTGTTGATCAGCAATCAACTTTCCAAAGACTTGCGAGGTAATCAAACGAAAAACTCTCAATGTCTCTGATTCGCAGTTCCGTTGCTGGATTGTAGTAGCGTTGTATTGTTTGCCAACTTTGATACTCTCACCATCAATGTATCCAAGGACTCTCATTTGTCGAATTCTGATTGAGTTATCCGGTCCTTTGAATTCTAAACGAATGACACATTCACTATGCTCGTACTGCGTCATGATGGGGCAATTTACCCAACCCCCAACCAAACGCGTTTCAATTTCCACATTACGTAGTTTAACAAGTTCATCAGTATTTGTTCCAGCGTATATCACAACGCTAGTAACTTTGTTCTAAAAGAAAAATAAATCAGCAAAAGTATGGATGATAAAAGATACAATCTTACAGCAAGATCTCGACAATTATCAATATGAACAGAAACCAATCTCGGATGTTGCCCTTGTCCACAAGCGATAACAATACTCTTGGTCTTGTTCCTGTCTTCATCCCCTGACTCCCAAAAAGTTTCCGTACTTCCATCCAACAAGGAACCCACCATCGCTTGTCTACTACTTGCTTTCACTTCTACCAAAGCGGTCAAATCTTTCAAACTCTCCACAGAAACCTGTTGATTAATGCTACTCTCATGCATTGATATCGTAGTATCCTCAATCTCTTCACTCCTCGATAGTATTTTACTAATATTACTAAACACTTGAGACCTATGCAAAAACGAATGGTCTGATGGTGCAAATCTCAAACCCCAACATCTTACAGCCATCTGCTGTAAAGCTGATCCCATTGGAAGCAAGACCATCAAATCAGCTACAGTTTGCAGCAAATTATGAAAGGTTTCAGGAAGTGGATGGACAGCTTCCCCAGCAATACTAATATCAGATAAAGGGTGATCGCAAATGCGCATTTCATGATCGTCCTGCTTCTTGGAAGGCTTATTATCATCATCAGTCTCTGATTCAAGTTCCACCGGTGTTAAGGATGTAATAAACCACCAGAGTAGGTCATGAAGACATACAGGTTGTGTTACTGATTTTAGTAACCAATTCAGAGCTTGCATTGCGTACACTCTGCACATAGCCTTCCTCAAAGCTTGTTTCATAGCGAGTTGGAGTGAGTCCAAATCATGCTGCTGAACCAAAAACATCATAACAGGTCTTTGCAGTAAAGTCAAAGTCTCCAGGTTATTCTCAGAGTTTAAGGAGTGATTTGACTGACTAGTAGTAGCAACTATGGACGATCCATCCATTTTAGGCACTAATTTCTGCAACGCAGCAGATGGATGACAGAGAAGAGATGACCCACCTTCATTTGCAACCTCACTACTGCTATTGTTTCTTTTCCTTAACATGATAACACGTCCGTCTAGACCTGCTTTTAACCATGGAATACCATTAGTTCCCATAGATACAGAGCGATGAAAACGTCCACCGCGAGTGACATCTATGTCCTCTTGAAAAGCAGCATCCGATAAAGGCCTTTGTCCGTTTCCTCCAATTGCAGACCCAGTTGGACCAGGTAGAAAGCTTTCGCAAATGCTCTGCCTTTTTAAGACCTCTTCATAAAACGGACTATTTTCAATGGAATAAGCCCCTAATGCTTCTAAACACTGGAAAGGCGGCAATGGACTGAAAGGTCCTCCAACTTCAGGTGGAGAGTTGTTTTCCGACACTGATGGCATCGAAGAAAGAAGTTGGGATTGCCTTCTTGGTGGCGATAAGTTGGAATCAGCTGCACTCGCAAGGTCCAATAAAAACATTGCATTATTCTTCATAGTAATATGGGCATCAACTCCAATGCTGGTAGTTGGAGATGTGAGAGAGCGTATTTTACGACGCGTTAGAGTCTTTGGACGCGTTAGGGATTTGTTGGACTTCATGAATTTTTCTCTGCAACCTTCACAGATGAGATACCAACTGCTTCCAGCTGAAAAACAAAAATGTTAAGAAATGTCAATGTAAATAGAATCTACTTACGAATACCACCTTCCCCACAATTTCCAGCCCATCCCAAACAATAATTCCCTCCAGAATTGTATCCCTTACTTCCAGAATGATGACCACAACCTGGATGAGCCTGCTTCATGTGGTACGTTACTGGATGCGAAAAACATTCTCCGCACAACTCACAGAGAGTTTCTTTTTCATTGGTAGACTGAAGAAAACTGCTAAGTCCTATTTCATCAAGACAATTCTTCATAGGTTTCTTCTTTTTTTGTTTTTTTGAATCTTTCTCAACAACAATATTTTTATCCTTTTCCTTATCTCTATCTTTTGAAGAGGACATCTTTTCATATTTTTTGGTTTTCGTAGAAGAATGTGGAACATACGTTGGTGTTGACGCAAAGATCTGCTGCGTTATGGCTGACATACAATTTGTCGTTAATTCCTCCCACAGATACACCAAGCACTTTAAAGCAGGTGGCAGAACAGACACAGTTTGCATATGATACGTAGTTGGATCGCTAGGAACATCTTCTTTGATCACATCAGTTAATTTTCGGTTTCGGCTACGATTTGCACTTGCATTTTGTGCAGATCTTGTCAGACTTTCCAAGGTAGATGGTTGAATGTGAAGATAATTTCCTGCATTGGAAACTTCAACACTGTGTCTTTGTCGTGCCCTTTCTTCTTTCGTCAATTCCTGATAACGTTTCTCAACTGGGTGTGTAGTATTGTGGCGAGTTACGACAGTTGCTCCTTGTTTGGGTAATGTTGGATGGAACTTTAAGAATGATGCACAAGCCATTGCATCATGAACAATGCCTTCATGCCATAAAAATGCAGCAAAAACAGCTCGCAGAGACTCGGCTACAGATGGACTCAGAGCTTCTTTGATAGGCTCTGTTGTGGGGTATGCAATTTTTGAACTGGCAGGCAGTTGTTGAAAGTGCGCTGGAGATATAGCTCGTTTTGTACGTTGTTTAGTAATTGATCGATCCTTCCTGGTCATTTTAGGTGATAATCTCTCTTCCTTCACTACTGGTCCTGCTGTTCCAATGGAAAAGCTTCCTTTTACAGCTAATGGAAGAGCATTGCTAGAGTTTTCAGGAGATGTTTGTGTTCCGGTTTGCGTTAATTTCTTTGAAGGATTACCTTGATTTTGGTCTTGTAAGAGACTCGACTGGCTATCAGTTGTTTCCAAAGAGACCTCCTTAGGACTTTCACTGCGCATATGAAGACTACTTCCACTTGGACTTGGACTAGGGGATATATTTGGTTGATTTGATGGTGAATCTCTTGTAATGCTGCTGATGAAAGCAGAGGTATCAGAACCACTCCTGCCCGAAGCAGATACATCAAGACCTGTTACCAATGGAGATACTCCAATGCTTCTTGGTGAACCACCGGATCCTTGACCAGTTTGTCCCGCTCCACAATCAATACTAGATCTTTGTGGGATAGCAACAGGTGAAGAACATCTACTACCCAACTTTGGTGACATATTTCTTGGACTACAACCTCGTTTTGGAGTGTCTGGAGGTGTGACACCATTACCGTTAGCTCGACTCTCGCCAATTGCCTTCACCAACTCTTTAACAGACACTCCACTATACTCTGGTTCTTTGTGTTCTTCACTTTTCTCAGTTTTAAACCATTTCGGAAGACTTGATAGCTTTGTATCTTTTTTATCCCTCTTTGGTACCTTAGGAAGATCTGTTTTAGGAGTCTCTCCAAATACAAAAGGATTTCCGGCATGTGATCCTGTTACTGAAGCTGCTTTGGGTAGAACAGTAGAAGTAACAATGGTATTAAACGTAAACCCAACATCAGGGGGAGTTGGAGATGATGTAAATTCATATCCTTTTTTTGTGGCGCCCGCTACACAAGGTTCTATGCCAATATCCTTTGGGTTCACTATTCCTAAGTATAGAGTATTATTATGGCCCATTGCAAGCGACCACGCTTCACCATCGGTATTAAAACAATATTTCTCCTTGGTGGCCTGATCAAGATGCACCCAACATCCCTCTGTGTTAACAATATATTCACTGACACCAATTCTATTCCCCAATACTAACATTCCGACCGGTGCGGCTTTTAAATTTGGCCTGGACCTTACATTGTGCCCCGAAGCACCGCACTTGATAACTTGGTACCCACCATGAAATCCTGTTGATGCTTTCCTTCTATCGTGAATCTCTGGCAGTTTCCTCATAATGGTCTCTGATATGACTTGATCTAAAATAGACTTGGGTTCTTCAACGGGTAGTAAAAGAGTCTTGCCGAGATGCTGGTTATATTGGAGGCACCAAGCTTCTATGATTGGAACAGTGCAGTATTGTTTGATCGTATCAGCTGACAATCTCAACCAAACCCCGTCATCATTATGAATCTCATCAATAAATGCAATAGTCCCATTAACGTGAACCACGCCAATTTGTTCAGATTGTAAGGACGGATGTGCTCTGACTCTTAACCCAGCCGAATTTTTCGCAACAAACTTTCTTAATTTACTGGGTTGGTGTATTGATTTCTTTGCCAGGTTCTGGCTAGGTGGCGTCATTCCTTGAGGAGGTTCCTTAACTTCCACCTTAAACTGCTCCTCCATCTCAAACCCATCAATATTGATTAAAATGGAATAACATCCAATTGAACCTGGAGTCCACGTCGCGGAATAGGTACCATCACTGTTGGGCCTCACCAACATATTCTCACTTGCTCTCTTAACAGGAGGAGAAGTGTATCTCAACTCTTCAAAGGAGTAATTCTGGTAAGGTTTCATCACCGTTATAGAATGGAAACACATCTTATCTCGAGTTGTTGCTTCATACGGATGATGAAGACTTGGTGGCGGTAATCCCCCGAAGGTCAACGGATCAGGTTGGCTTACCCTACGTATTTTACGACCAGCATCACAACCTCCCAATTCTTTTTTATCGATTGGAATGGCTTTAACTTCAACCCGCATGTTGGGCACATGGACTACATCTTTGTATTGATCGCAGGTAATTACAGTGATGATTGCGGGCCAACCACAGTGCAGTTCCTCTCTGGAGTAGACAACATGACATTTTGATGGATCAACACGACTGCCAGGTTGGAGCCATTGAGCAAGACGCCCTCCGGAAGATCCAGCAACACAGCCAACGAAATCCCTAAGAAAGAGACGTTCATTGGAATGGATCCTGGAAAGGATTATTTCATTTAGTTGATAGTTTTCCGGTGATTGCAAGTTGGAAGGAGCTTGAGGTGGTGATAAAGTAAGAAACATAAAACAAATCAAAGCATAAACAAATCGGTGTTAATCATGGTCAATTGTTGGGTTGACTTGACTAAGTAAAGTTGGGCCGGTTGAAACTATGCCACTGCTTTAAATGAGTCAATTGCTGCAAAGAAATGAATAACTATGACTAAACATGTTATCCTTGCCAAATCACCTCTCTTTCTCTCTTCAACATCATGACATCGGTTGAAGCATTTCCCCCTCTCCCGCCTTTCAATTCAATACAAGCTCAAAGCCAGACTCTACTTGTCTGACTTGTTCACTCAGTATACTTGGCTGCTCTTGCCTTTCAGTCCAAGTTTCACGTTCAGTCTGTACGCGTCGCATTTGCCCACTTTGCTTGACTTAAGTCCATTTAAAATCAAAACAAAGTGAACGAAATTAACTAGTGGTGTGCTTGGAGCAGCAATGCAATGGAGTCTCACCAGGGTGAAAAGTGCGTATAATGTGCGTACAGGATGAGGAGTATCCAGGGGACAGCAGCGGAGGCGGTGCGCGTGTGGCTATTGCTGTGCGTGGTGCTCTCGGCGGCGGCGGCCATCAGTGTACAGCGCAGGGATAATTTTAAACTGTGCGACGTGCGGGGCTGCAATTGCACGACGCAATCGGCGTGGTTGATCGTTAATTGTACATTTGACGCAGAACAAGTAAGTTCGAATGTTAACTTCTGACAAAAGCTCCAACATTTTGGAAATCACACAAAGATGGAATTGTTTTCAACAAATATCCATCGGTTATGTATCGGTAATGTTTCATGCGGATGTAAGATATTTTTGAAACATATTTGAATTTTGTATTTACAACATATGTCGCAATAAATACTCCTCTGTATAAAACCTTCCCAAGTTGCGGCCAACTTGTTAAATCGTACTTCTATAAAAAGCCACCACAAATAAAATTACTTACTCAATTCACTTTGCCACTATTCTAATAACTATACATCATCTATCGCTATCTCTACAATATCATATCAAATAAGCCCACAACAAGTCAATAGTGTCAACAAGTCTAACAAAACTAAAGATATTCCAGCTCCCAGAATACACATTCTAAACACGTATATAACGTGTATTTTTAGTGTAAACTGAAGTCTCAAGACTTTACTTATTCAAGTAGTTACTCCAGTCATTTGTGCTTTTTACTAGGTTCAAGCAAGGTCAGTAAACAATGTTTGGGGAAGAAGAATTGAATCGTGCGACAATTTAAATTGCGCGAAATGGCAACAAATCCATGTTGTAATTCCTTGGAAATTGGAAACATCAGGAAATTAATATGAAAAGATTTGTTGCAGAAATATTACAATTGAGTACTGTGTAATTGCTGACAAATTAAGGCTGATTAACACACAACGTTACTGAGTAAACAAGTGAGTTGTGATTGAGAACGTGCTTTATGATGGTAGTCATTATCTGTATTTTTGCACACAGCAGAAAATGCTGATAGTGCACTGTTTATTATTTCCTGTGGTTAAAATTATCTCGTTCTGAGATAAAACAGATTTATGCCACCAACTAATTAGTTTTTCCTTGGTGAATAATTTAGTTTACTATCGATAAAATTATGTTTGACGATTGCTTTCCAAAGACCCAACACGGTTTTATGATTTTATTTTTCTGAGCGAATAAATAGACCGAGGGAGCTTTGCATTGCATACCTCAACTTGTACCGCACCCCCCATATTGTTAACAATGCACCACTATATGTAAACTAATTCCTTCCTTCTTCTGCGCTTCTTTCACTACGAGCTCCTGATCGTAGATCGCTAGAACCCTCTTCTGTAAACGACTTAACCCCGGCATTATTTGTCTTTTTTCATCCCACACTCTTGGCGCGACCCTCATTAGTCATCTCTCTTCATCCGCGTTCATTTCACGTCCCATACGAAATGCTTTATCGCACAAAAAAAAAGCTCTGCGGCAAGTCTCGACAAGTTTCAGCGTTACTCGAGTTTAACTTAAACCAGTTGGGGGCTCCAACCGTTTCAGCAATGGTAGCAATATAAAATAAGAGACTTCTAAGCATTTTAGTTTTACTTCAATTGTTATAAGCAAATTAACCATAAGTAATCGCTCATGCGCAATGAACATGTTTACAAATTGCCGGCATTTTAATTAATTGTAAATTGTAAACACAAAGCTGAAATTTTCATACTGACTCAAAATTCAATTTAAGTGCATCTTGTGCAAGTTGTAGTTGTTTACCTTATAGTTGATGTCTACTTCTTTACCGCACTTTATGCCTTTTTCTTCTGAAGCAGAAGACGTTATGTTGAAGCTGATGCGCAATACCAACCAGTTGGTTCTTAGGTAGCTACAAGTTATTTTTACCTTCTTCACGGTCTTCAGTAGACACCTTCCTTTACGTTTGCTGCCTTCTACTCCTTCAGTTGCATCAAGTTGAGACGCTTCTAAGACGCTACCAATAACAGCATTAAAAACGCATTTCAAAGCGGTTTATCTTAAAGTCTCCACTTTAATTGAGTTTTAAAAATGAGAAAATGTTGAAAAACAGACACGTGGTACTGTTTTACGTCACACTCGAGTCAGTCTACTTAAAACTGAGTTTTTTTTTTTGCCGAATTCTTATTTGACTTTCTTTAATTTTTTTGTTTTAAGGAGGTCTCACATGCACATTGCGCTTCATTCAATTGCATAGGAGGGTGAGGTCGGAAGGGGGGGGGGGGATGTAAAGGCGAAGACAACCATTTATTATATCAAACCATGTGTTCATTTTCAAGTTATTTAACTCGTTTACTGCAGAGTTTTATGAGTTTTATGAGAATTTTAGAGTGCATGCTGGTACGCTACCAAGTACATTACATCAAAAAGTATGTAATGTTGATCAGTTAAGCTGTGAAAAAGAAAATATGAAATTTAGGACAACGTGGTGAATGATGATGCGCTGAGCAGGTTTGCGATGAAAACGCGTGTCGTTGGAACAGTCATGGTAACTAATGAATAGACGAAATTTCCTCAGTGCCATGTTCATATTTGGAGAATTTTCCTTTAAAATTTCAACTACATGTTAAATTACGCATTACGCACTTGTCTCTCCATATTGTCCCCGCTTCAATACACAAATATTTTAATACTGTGATAGAGTGCCGATTATAATTTTAGAGATGGCACTTCCTGTTGAATGTAAAAAAATGCACCACGCAGCGCGCAAGCCACACGTGCATTCAAACGTACTCAATACCAGCACATACACGCGGCGTCAAAAGCTCAGACGCTTTGTACACTTGTGTCTTCTTGTGCATCGCTTCTTTATTTCTAGCATTTCTATGCGCGGCCTAGCCATATTGTGGCCTTCGGCTAGCTTTCTGCTGTACTTGCCTTCAGGTCTTGCATTACTTCGCGTCGAGACGCGGCGATGTTTTCGAGGAAATCTCTGAGAATGAAAATGATATTTACTGTGAAGCAACCCACAGACGTGAGTAAACTGAAACGGAGCGCAGTGGGGAGTAGTTGGAGAGGTTGCTAATTAAAAGTGAGAAAAATTAAATGGTCGTAGATTGTACGCGTCGCACGGTACTCGAAAAATGATTACGTTTGGTTGATTGTTAAGTACAACACTATACGGGAAATAAGTAAATGTCAATCAAGTTTAATACCCTAATCTATGAATTGATATAAGTCAAAGGAGAACAAAATCTACTGCTTGTTCCAATTGCATTTCCCCACCTGCATCAAAGCAATAAAGATTTCGCTTCCAATTCCATATTACATCAATTAAAAGACACAAATGTGTACTGAGAAGAATGAATATGAATAACTCAACTTTAACCTTATTCATAAATTTTATTATTATTCTCATTATTCTTGCCATGTGTAAAACTTGTTTTGTTCCACTTATATTCCCTCATAGAACATATGCATAGTTGATGCTAGTTGCGCATGCCTACACGTCTTGTAATTTAGCACGCAATTAAATTAATTCAAGCGGCAAATCGAGTGGAATATGGGACATGCAATGCGCGTTGGTCAGATTTCTATGTGTCAGTCAACAAGCAGTAGATAGTAATTAAATCAATCTATTGGGAAATAAAATGAGCGCTTGAACTGAACTGAAACTCTGTGTTGCAAGTGTGCAAAGACAGGAAGGATTCGATTTCAAAATACAGCTGAGGAGAGAACGTGAATTGTTGCCATGTACCTCAACTACCATTGTTGATGTTGAAGACGTTGATGTTGGCAACGTAATCAACTCGTTTGTGTCTATTTTCCATGCAATGCTCAAATGTGAAAGTTATTTCGACTTGAATCTATCATCACTCTTAATCAGTTGCTTGCTTTCTTCCAATATTATTTCAATATATTCTTAGACATAGACATTGCCATGTGCAATGATTGCAATACTGCAATAACCAGATAAGTCACATCTGCACTGACTAATCCGCTTGTTTGTTTTAGTTTATTGTGAGGATGATTTAATTTTCTACACGTGTGTCAACTATTTGTTTTCCCCCTGCTTTGATGTAGTACAATTGAATACAGTTTTAGTCAGAATTACGCGAATGCAAATTGTGATGGAATCTAATGCGAATATCTGGCTTAACTCACATGGTGTAGATGCGAAAGCAGACCAACTAGTAGCCGGTAACCAGACAGCGTTCACAATATTACGAATTCTAAAATTAACGCCCATAGATTTATGAGCGCGTTTAGCATTCCATCGCAACGGCAAGAAAAACTAAGCATCTCTGAAAATTTCATTCTAGAAATTGACGAAATCATTGAAAAAAAACTGATCGACACCAGAAATAGAAACCTCTAGAACACGCCGTTATCATACTTATGACACACCAGCAACAGATTATTTCCGAAAGTAGGTAAAATTCCCTTCTTATCACACACGCACACACACACATTTCCTGCCTCAATGTCTACGATTCTACCAGACTTGAACCAAGTTCCCAGTTCATTGAACGTGAAAACTTTTTGTTACATTAACGATCGCAACGAGATTTCAGCCACACTTCATACCACAAGCCATCTTTGCATTACAAGCTCGTAAACAATCGATCAACAGCCATATTTCATGAGTGTGATGAGTTCGTAATGATCAACAACATTGGTTCATTCACTTATGCGCTCTCCTCCACCCATTCAAAGAGTGTTGCATCTGCTACATCTTTTGTTTCGACTGATTAAGAGCATGACTGCTATATAGAGTGTGAAAGGTCAATTCAATTCAAGTCTCCTCTCCTGTGCGTCCTTTGGAAATGACGTCTCTTCCGAGAGAGGTCATCCGGGATGCCTGTGATCAAACACCCGCAACCCGACAATATTGTGGCAAGCTTGTCGCGTCCGCCCTGCGAGTAATTACTCTTTGCACTCCTCCTCCTCGTTCTTGGCCTGCAGTGCGGAGTAACTGGAGTAATTCAATGCGCGTGCAATTCGCACATAGGAACGAACTTTCTCGTTGGGTTCAGTGGGCACACGAATTGAAAATAGAATAATTACGCGCAGTGTTTAATTTGGGGCTGGGTCGGAATTGGCATTCCGCACGTAATCCAAGGGACAAAAGTAACTCAGTTGTGTTACAAATCGACAACGGCACAGGCCCAAAGAAAGCTGAAGTACAATGAATCACAATGCGAGCGCCTCAATGGTGGAAAAGTGAGGAATGTCCGAATGCTTTTCGGAGAAATTCAATGAACGTGCGCGCAGGCGGCGGTTTAAAAATAACGCCCTATTGAAGAAATAATCAGACGCAACCAATTAAACAAATCGCCCCTTTTTGCGCCGGTTGTTAAACATAGTCTAAGAATGGAAGAAAACTGATTTTCAATTTTAATTCATTATTTTCACCAATGTTCCTCTATTTATTGCCTTACTTCCTATTCATAATAAGCAACTCCTTTGGTCTTCGTTGATTCTTCGAACTTGACATTCGTCCACTTGCTCCGTGTAAATATTGACAGGAAGAAGAAAATAAAAGCCGGCAAGATGCGCGCAGCATTTGTCTATTTGTAAAACGAGCGTAATTTTATCAGTTTAGAATGTGTCTTCCTAACTTCGTGTCCGTGGCAGGCAGGAAACGAATATTTTCCGCCGGCGGAAGAACCAGGCAAACAAACGTACATCCTCGAGTACTCGTTAGTAAACATCGAACATTCATTGCTCGTCTTTAGCGAGGTCGCATCAAGTGGCGGCAAAAAAAAAACCAAATACTAAACGAGATACAAGTAACCAAGTAAGGAAGAAAACAATAAGACAATCAGAAAAAGAAGCAAATTAGGTTAGGTTAAAAGTTCCGAGAATTCAAATTAAACCAGCAGTATCTTGAAATATGTTTTGACCTACTTAAACATTGTAAGAAGCTATTAGATACACTCAGAGATTTGGAATCTAATTCTCTCCGAAACTAATCGTACCCAACTCAATCCAACCTTCGAGATTGAGCAATTACCTTCGATTACATCATACTGTTTATCAATTAATGCCATGCCACGCTTCAATCACGACGATAAAGACACTTATTTACGTTCTCAATACTCGAATAACTCCAAACAATTCTTTCAATCATAAATCCTAACATATTAGTTGATACCTTTAAGGGATTGGCTTAACTCTGGACAAAAGGGGACCGCTCGTAGTTATTTCGGGAAAGCACCACTTATCATCATTTTCCCAACGCATACAATGCACAAAAACGTCGCCGTTTGCGGAAAAGCAAAGAATAGAAGACCATGCCAATTATCGGCGAGGAAGTGCATTTTCCGCACTGGTGCACGCGCAAATTACGACAATCGCGTTTTTAAGGGCTGCCGGCCTGCGCCGGTCAGAAAAGTTGACTCGACTTACATTTTCCTACACTTGTTATTTATTCTATTGTATTCTTTATCTTACCAGCGAGTAGACCGCCGAACCAAAGACTGTCATTTAATTCATGTACAATATTTGCATTGAATAAAGGTGCAAATTATGTAAGAACAATTATACACTCATTGCCAACGGAAAATAGAGAAAATATGAGAAAAAAGCGTAAAACTAGACGCGTGAAATAACATTGAATGCTGATACAATGCAACCTTGCACGTCTGCAACGTAATTATCCAGACATTGAGAATGAAAACAACATGCAACAAACTTGGCACGCACGTATTAAACAACACGGCGTTGTTTAACGCACACTGCTTAATGCCAGAAGCGTTGAAATGCATAAAATGGGAAAATGCACGCTGCCAGTTAAAACTGATGCCATTTCATAAATGCCTTTCATTTTCTTCTAATTCGCTTCTTTTTCAGAATGTCGATTTGTACAAAAACTCAATCCCGCCAAACACCTTTGAGCTTAACATCGTCGGCGGCAAGCTGCTCACCGTCCACGAGCTCAGCTTCCGAGAACTCACCGGATTCGGTTTATTCGCCGTCGATGGCACAAAAATGGTCGTCCTGAAAGAGCAAGCCTTCGACAATATTCGCACTGCTTCAGTGCTAGATGTGCGTGTTTCAGGATGCAATTATTTGCTGCTTGACACGCGGGCATTCAAGAATATGCTTGTAAGTATTGTATTACTTTTCGCTTTATTTTTGGCGCGCTAAAATTGTGCGGAAAGTGATGACAAACCGGAAATTGTCGCATTACGATTTCATCGATGTCATGTACTAATTTTGAGTTAGCTACTAAAACTATACTGGCTTCTGCATTTCACTCTTATTTTTATCGTTTTTCCAAATTTCCCATTACAAAAAAAAATTAGTGAAAAGTGCGCCGTGTCACGCAGACGTGAGAAAACCAACGCCGGAATTTGACTGCATGTGTGGCGCCTATTGGCCCCCAAAATTATTCATTGCTTCACGGGCCGATGGTGCTCATTGGGCAGGCCTGGGCCCATTGTGATCGTTGTTAAAACGTGACCACAACTTCCGCCTGTTGTATAGAGAAACTAATTTCATCCAATACCCGAGTTGCTAAATCAACTAATCAACTCATAACTACCATTTAATACTAATCAACTACTACCATACTACTACTACCATGAAACCAACAAACCAACTAATTATTGCTTTCCTTCTAGACTTCAATAAGATGTGAAATCAGCCGTTGCGAACAAGTCGAAATCCGAAATGGTGTCTTCGGACGTCTCCAAGAGGCAAAAATCAGTCATGTCCAAGGTCTTAACTTAGCTCAAGGAGCATTTCTCTTTGAAAACCAGACAGAGATAGGAAGACATGGAGTTGTTACCAATGTAAGTCGCCTCTCGCTTTCCACCGTACATTTACATCAGACTTTAACTAAATCAAATTCTGTTTGCAGATTTCATTCCATAATGTGACAATCCCGTCGATTCCAACACGCGCATTCGTCTCTGCTCTCTCCTCAATCGAGATCACCAACTGCCATGTAGACCTCGTGTCTCCGAATGCCTTCGCCGCAAATGAAATCAGTGCCATCACAATGGCCAACTCCCATATTGGCACCCTGGCCAAAGCTGCCATGAGTGAACGTACTCTAATTAAGTTCTTCCTGCTAAGAAACTGCAGTTTGGATCTTCTTGAAAGTCAAGCCATCATGGCAGCGATTAGTAATATAACAATTGAGTTTTCCTCGTAAGTAATCTCAGCACAACACCATTAATTATCGATTGTGAAAGCGCAGTGTTTTCGGTTTTTATAGAATTATGCAGATTGATACTGGAGCCATCAACTGCTCCGTCACAGCAAATATCATCATCAGCAACAATAAACTTACTACCCTCTCACCACACAGCCTAGTCTTTCGTGATTGGAACAGAGTTATGCTAGAATCCAACATCATCCACCTCCTCCACTCCGAATTCCTCATCGTGCCCTACAACGAAGAAATCATTAGATTCTCCTTCTCGGGCAATGAAATCCGCTCCATTGAACCACACGCCTTTGACTCCATCCCAGAGCTACAACGGAGAGTGGTCCATTTCCGGTTTGATGACAATAGTTTCCACGAAGATTGCAGGTGTCACATGGATGAATGGATGTCCACTTTGATGAACGACAGCAATGATGTGGAGGGTCCATTGAAAACAAGCTACTGCAAGGTCAACCACATCATCGCTGCTTGCTTCAAGATCCATGAAGATCTTATTACCATGGCTAACTATACGACATTAGTTTGTGGGCCAGAGACAAACATTAGCTGTGAACCCTATCAGGGTGTTACTAAGGCGATCAGTAATTCCACGTTCATCCAAGAAGATAGGAACCCACTTAAATTGAGCTATATTTTAGTCCTGATAGGTCTTGTTATCTTGGCTGCGTGTGGCACCATTATAATCATCCTAATCCGAGGCGGGTTGTGGTTGAGGAACAAAGGGTACTGTGTTAGATTCAAATATCAACAGGATGATAATGTTCATGCTGAGGATGAGAATGCCATGGTTGCAGAAGAAGCTAGAATGGAGTATCCTGAATTGACCAACGAACTCCTGCATGAATTACGTGAACAATTAAAGAACCCAGAGACTCATGACAAAGCCAGGGACCTAATTGAGATGCTTTATGAACGGTTTGTGATTGATGAGAGTTACACCAACAACCACAATAACAACAGACAAGAAGAAGAAGCCCATCTCTATGAAGAGCTAGGTAGCATGCAGAATGGTCATCAAGGACCTCAGAATCAACCGCAAACACCTCTCACTCCAACACTACCCACTTTAGACCCAGATGACTTCCTCAAAGCCATGCAGGAGAAGATCAATTTTCCTCTGATTGATGCTGATGGAGATTATCCCCCAAGCATTATTCCTGAGATCCAGCAGCAATATTCGGAGCCTGCTGATGCAGCCGTTCATGTCTATTCAGAGTTGAAGAACAAAACTGAAGGCGACACCAAGTTGACCACATTGCATGAGGTCAAGGAGAATACTCTAAGATCGAATGGGTCTATCCATAGGATGGCATTGAGACCACTGCCGGATAAGCCTGGGGACCCTGGCCCCAGCACGAGAGGAAAATATTGATATTGATCTCCGTGATATGATGAAGAAGAGATAGATTAAGGAGACGATTTATGTGCGTTACTGTGATAACTATAATGAACTAATCTATAGTAAATTAACGAATTGTACATATTGTTTAAACATTTTTTCATGTGCTATATATATTTTAATCGCTTGATATTAATGGAAAATACAAGAAGAACGAAATTTTAAAAAAATGTATAGATTTGCGAACAGAAGAAACTTTTGTGTTGTGTGCATTCAGTTGCATATGTTCTTGATCACCATATTCCCATCCATCACATACTTCATTCGTTCTCACTCGTGCGTATATCGAACTCTTTTTGTTCATTGCACACACGGCGTAGTCGGCAAACTGATGCATTAAGATGCTTGAAATTGTGTCAAGTAATTACTAATCTTCCAATTGCAAATTAATGTGGTTATTTAAATCCGCAGGTCGTAACCTTGCAGTTCTACTTAATTTATGTGTAAGTCGACACTTTCCGAATGTATGAGACTAGTTTATATTAGTTTAGCAGACGCACTCGTTCTTCAACTTAAGCAAGTTGTAAAACTGACATGGAACAGACTCAAGCTCAATTTACGTCTGAAATTCAATTACAAGCAACAGTCAGTGACAATCGCCGAAGCAGAACTCAACTTAAATAAGTTTAATAAGGCTAAGTACATTCATCCTGTACAGTTGTAAACTAAATATAAAACAAAATCGTTTTCAGCAATAAATACGTGTATTAAATGGATGGAGGGAGTTGTTGCTTTTGGAGGTATTAATGCAACAAATGCTTTAATGCACTTATAGGCACATAATGGAATGTTGTTAGATTGAAGTGATTTAGTGTTCATTAAAGTACGCACTAAAACGCGAAATTTGATTAGACGCGCATAAAATGCAACGCGCAGCGCACGGAGGCATCATTTCAAAGCGCAAGTGCACACAATGTTGGTCTGTTGTGTGTGGCATTCAAGCGCAATTAATTAATAATGAATAACAAAGTGTACGTACTGCATTAATTTCATAAAATTCCTTGCAGCTGGCAACCAAATCTTGCTTTTAGCGTACATTTCATTGTCTCCTACGTTAACCTATTTTTAATCATTTTCCACATGTTGCGGTCAACAACATTGATTCATTAAATCTCATTGGAAATATGCATAAAGCGCGTAATGCGATAGCTTTTTGTGCACTGCAATCACAGCATGCCTCAACACAGACCTTGTGGCCCATTATAAACGCGGCCCAGTGCAGCAAATGCAACCGATATCGATGTCGAGTGTCGAATGGCAATCCGCACAATCCACAACACACCCGCCAACTGCTGCCTCTTGCGCACAATAGCCGCTAAATTTCGTGCCGTGGGCGGCCGGCGTAATCAAGTTGGAAGTTAACGCCGTGAACGCGGCGCTGCATTAGTGTTGGTATTATGGCATTAGAAGCAGTTGTGATCCAAGTTGTGGTGGTAGTGGGCATTGTACAACCAGCCGCCCCCTACGACCCTCCCCTCCTCTCCACCGGCCTTGCTTTACTAGCTCTACTCGCGCCAAAGTCGACTAGAGTTTAGTGCGCTGAATGAGTGCTGTTGAGGTGGGTGTTCGCTGAAAATTACGACCAAGTGGCCGGCAAGTTTCTTCAATAGTTTCATGAATAATGCTATAGATTGAGTGCAAGTTGTCTTAGCAACGAGCACCAAAACAACCGGTAGCAGTGGTGCAGGAAATGAAAACAAGTCAAGTGCCATGGAAATGGGCACAAGTGAATAAAGCATTTTGTCCCCGTTGAAAAGGGATACTTTAAGTTACGATTGTAAGTAATATTTATAGATGATGACTTTGAAAGATCTTTGAGACATGATCACGCATAAATCAGTTAAACTCCAAGTTAAAATCGCTGCTCAACGGAAAAACTGCTAATGTTAGCATCAACAGCATTGATGGTCACTGCTGGGTGTTAAAGCGTTGCGTCAATATTTGTTGCACTACCATGCCAGATGATCACAAACAGGCACATGCACCATTCGACACTAGACCCTCAATCAATGTCAGCAACCAAATCAAATACTTCAACCATGCGAGTGTGGCAGTTAAAAGTTGGGAGTGCAATGCATTAATTGCAAGAAACTTCTCATCCCAACTAAATTTTCATCAGAGAAAAGTAAAGAAGAAATGCGAAGAATTATAGACAAAAATGTCATTGCCAGTTGAATTAAACAAACAAAACTTCTTCCTTAATTTCTAGGAAGTTCGCAACTCGTGTTGAGAAAAAGTTTGCCGTGCTTTTCCGTCTCAAATTATGCGGTGCACGGCGAATAATGAAATCATTACTATTTGCGTGTAGCAAGGCGATCAATTTGCGCAATTTCGTTGTATTTTTAGTCAACTTGTGCGTCGTCCCCGAAAACTGAAAACGCGCCAAAAAGGTTTTCTATTTCCTGGCTCTCTGAATACTACGTTATCATTTCCTGCTACTGTTTTTTTTTTTCTCTCTTAATTGGTATTGGAATTATGACTGAAGATTCCACGAAGTTCTCGAAATGTTCCTCAATGAACAACCGGATAATGTGTCCCAAATTTAATGCGGTTGGGATGACACCAATCCTGACTGATTAATACCGCAAACAATGAGTTTATTAAAATGTCAAATAAACCCACAAGGAGCACAGTTGTAATTCAGACATTGCGCCGTCCAAATGTGTTGTAGTTCGTGTGTCGTCAAAGCAACTTAAATTTTTACTTCAATTTAAACTTTTTAATAGGGCCACACTCGTGCGGCGCGGACAAATTGTGATGAGATGATGAGAGTTGATGAGGTGGAAAGTTAGCAAAAGTTTGAAGAATAACTCGAGTGTTATGTGCCCTGGGAGTCTAGAGGCAGCGTAACAAGGGCACCAAAGGTAATCCCATTTTATTCTACTGTTTGTTAACCAGTTAACCAGAAGTCCGCTGTGGTAACGTCCACATTCAACGTCGGTGCTCCGCAGAAAATACAGCACACACGCGTAAAATGTTTTTCATTGTTTTGCGTCACGTCTCACGCTCGCAATCACAATCGCACAATGCTCTAAAAGTGAAAAGACTGCAGCGCGCGTAATGAAAATAAAGACACATATACTCGGTACGCATACACCCTTGCCAAAGGGAACAAAAGGGAATATTGAAAAGGCAAACTTTACACTTGGAAACAAACGCAATTCAATCGAATGCACGAGCATGCTAATAAATTCTGTGCGGGGTATTCATGATATAAAGTTTTAGTGAGTGCGCTTTGAGGGTTATCCGAGATGAGTTTGCAGGAATCTGCTGAGATTGCAGAGATTGTTGAAATTGTAAGTGTTGAGTGACTTTTATTAACCAGTTTATTTTGCAAATCGCAAGTTGAGGCAAGTGCAGAATGCTGAGATCTTGAACTTTTCATTCAAGTACACGCTAAGGCAACGCTAAGGCGTAGAGTTCAAACAGAAAACATTCGCACGCACAACACCGGAAAGAAAACAAATTTTAAGTGCGTCAAAGCCATGTGCTTGCAGCAGTTACCAATGCTAATCAATCATCAACAGCTGGTACAGAAATAGACCAGACATATGCTTAAATTAACATGTGAAAACTGCGATATTCCAATGATTCCGTTCCTCTTTATCCTAGATTGCAATCGATAAATACTCCGATAAGAGTAGTACATTTAAAACACATTTTCGTATCTCGAACGCAGTGATCAATTCGTTATCGCCTTGATGCACACCGCCGACGTTGTGCAAGGCCCACCTAGGCACTAGGTATTTACACTGTTTTTTTTTATGGCGCACGTTACTGATAAGCAGTTGCGTGGAGTGCAACACAACTCGGTGTGAGTAATCTGCGATTCTCATGATTGTAGGAATTCAGTCATCAGTAGACTGTGCTGCCGCCCACAACACGGAACAAATGTGATGTGAATAGGGAATAAGTAACCACTCTGCCACTTTGTGAGAAGAACATTATGATGAAGCTTTCGAAGCTACTGTTGATTGGAGTATTAATTCTTAAAATAGATTTAGTATTGTCCATTGTCAACAGTCAGGACAATTCAGACATCACTAACGACTACAACTTTAACTGCAGATGGGCTGGAGGGAGTGATCCTAGTTTAGAGTGTAACTGCCTAAGTGGAACTGAAGTAAGCACCTTAAAACACTGCAAATAAAGCCCTAATAAAATCTATTTCTTTGTAGGAGTTTACTATCAAGGACAACTCAATCCCCCCGTACGATGTTGCATCAATCACACTCCGTAACTGCGGGAAAATCACCCTCGATTCTAATGCTATCAGCTCAATGCGCAGTCTACGCGCGTTTACCCTTGACAAGATTTCCTCGGTGGTCCTTCACCCAAGCTCTCTCTACTGGCTTGGTGAGATCCGCTCTCGAGAAAACCTCGTGGACTGGGAACCTTCAGTTCCATCTCTTCGACTTCGTCTGCTTAACAGTAACATCGAGCTCATCTCCAACAATGCAATACACGGGCGCATTAACTATCTGGAGATCACCAACTGCATTCTCCAACATGTATCCCCATTTGCCGTGAGCAATTTGCAGCAAATGCTCAATATCCGCATTGATAATACTACCATCAAAACTTTAGAGTCGCAAAGTTTCAAAAAATTCACCACTGAAAGCTTCGTTATCTCAAACTCTGTGTTTGACACTATCCCCAGCAGGGCATTCTATGACATTGTTGTGAAGCAGCAATTTGTTTTAGATAATATCACCATTCTGGATACTTTGAAACCATCTGGATTCATGGTGTTGAACCCATACCGCTTTGATGTGACCAATAGTAATATTAATTCAATTTCTGGAAGTGGTTTCAAGGTAACTACAAGAGGACCAGTTAATATCAAAAACAATAACTTTAACTACACCGCAAACAGTGCTTTTCGAGGTATCTCTTTAAATAAAGAAGATCCCAATGCGTTTGAGGCCATCCACTTTGAGAAGAATGTGTTCAACCATCTTAGCAAGGATGCATTAATGGTAGATGATGGTTCCTTCCGCGCTGAATTTCTCCAAGTACAATTGAGTGAAATGTGCGAGTGTGGGACCTTGGAGAGGTACTTTAGACATGGTGAAAACACTCTGGAATTAAGCTGTATCGCAGGTACATCCACTTCAACCAGCGGAATAAGAAAAGAATGGATGTCTGTTGACTCCTTCCAGAGAACTAGATGCAGTCTCCTGGATACCAAAAGCGGGACAGCTTACATCATTGGAGGTGTATGTGTTATTTTACTAGTGGTGATTGGAAGTCTAGTTGGCTTTTACTTTTTCAAACTTCATCGGAGCAAGAGCTATGGTAGTGGGCCAACTGATAAGAATGGAAAATTGAGCATGATTGTTCCGGACGGCAGGACGTATAAAGAAACCGAGCTTTGTGTTATTGTGGAACGTGCAGATTTGCTCACTACTGATTTGTAGTTATGTTTAGTAAGTGGATAAATTGATGAAGTCTGCTCATAATTTGTCGTGACCGAAAATTCTATTAGTGTGAGGTTTGACATTCATCGCTTGTGTTCGTAGCAAGTTAGTATTATTAATTTCTGTGATACATTTAGTAGTATAGTACAACAACACACTAAAATAAATAAATTATGTTCCTATTAACCTACGCGGGATTTATTTACAATGTTTTAAAACGTAAAGCCTAATGTTGGAAAAGTTTCGAATAAAAACTACTCACCCAAAGGGCATCATTCCGTCCATTGCTTGTGTCACAGTTGGAGGTGCTGCTAATGCCAACCCTTTAGACAGGAGACTTCCATGGGCTGCCAAAGTCTGTGCAGCTACTGATTCCGCCATTTCCACGTCGGCATCGCACTCATCACCTAAACACTCCTACAAAATTAATAATTTGTACAACAGTACACGGACGATAAAACGCACGGTTTAATCCAATAACTGGTAATTGCAGCTCCTTTTTAATCAAACTAGCTGCACACATCCCACCTAGGAATGAAACCTCTGCTTCCAATTGCTTCAAACCAGCGTAGCCCCCAAATGGAGGCCATTCATATCCTACCACTAAACATTTGAATCCATATGCACTCGCTTTTTCATCTTTGAGGTAATCTGATGCAGTTTCTAAGGAGAATAACACTTCGTGTCCTGGAAGGATAATGGAGTTCTGTGGCCATTGACTGTGAGACACAAGTTAATCATCAGAACCACAAAAACCAGATGATAAAGTAAGACTTACTAATTCCTAAATTTGTGCACCACAGGCCAATACGGCAAGGGTTGAGTATCGTCGTCCTCGGAAGTCCCGCACCCAGGCAAACACGGAATGTACAATTGTAGCATATCCTCAGGCTGGGCCATTGCACATTGTGGATCGAATTCCACTGATAACCATTTAACAGATTCCGGAAACTTCACTCTGTAGTTGGAGATGGTCGCAGGCTTATAAGGATGATCCGATTGTACCCAAGTATAGTGTTGACTTGTGGTGCTACTTAAATTGGCTAAATTACTAGGGTCAAGGTCAAACTGGGAGTTGGAAAGGAGATTAAGAGCAGCCACATGCGGAAGAAGATCTTGGATGAATCCTAAGATTTTTACGGCGCTCTGAAATATGAAATCAATCAATAAAATCAACATTTCTTACGCAGTTTCGTTAATTTACTCTTGGGTCCGATGTCACCAGAGGACTGATGTATGCCATAACCAAAGGTAGAAGTGTTCTAACTACCTCCGATCCAGATAATATTTCCGATGCTGGCGCTTCCTCAACTTTATCCCTCGCCATTGCAAAAAGTTTACAAGCACTTTGTACAATTGCTTGCGTCATATTCAATGCTCCTTTCCGCGCCTGTTGTTCCAGTTTCGTAGAAGAGGTTCTTGCACATTCCACAGGATTACTATAGTACAAAATCATAGGAATCTGCCCTCGAGTCAAAGTAGTGCCATTAAAGCTCAACGAACAAGTGGAGAATGTAAATGTAGTGTTATCTGTGCCTTTCACGGAAGTTAAACCGCCATCTCCATTATTTGTTCTGCCGCCATGATTTTTTAATCTAAGAGCATACTTTACATTTTCCTTTATCGAAATGGCCCTTTCAAATTTAATATCTGTCATATCTGGTGCAAAATCTTCTGGTCCAAAAGACCCTCTGGTGACTTCCAAACTATTCCACCTTTGCATGTGAGCATGGCCTTCATTATCCTTCATTGCACCTGACAAACTCTGATCTTCCAGCAACTCCAACTCATATTCATAATGTCCAATCCCCCCGTAAACAGTGACCCCCACGATTGAGATACCTGGCCTATCAACCTGGAAGCAAATGGCATCAGGTGATCCATTCCCAGTATTCCAAGTCCTTGATTGATTCGTTCTAGTGAATCTTGAAGGTGTCATATGCATCATACGGCCACACCCACTTTGCCAATCTTCTTCTGTGGCTGAACATTGATGGACCAGTTCTGCCACAACCCTGGCCATTAAATGGCAACAGTATCTTGTCAAAGAAGGTAGAGTTGATGTCCTTTGTCCTTGGAGAAGTTTATTAACGGGGTCTATTATTAGATTTAGAAGGGAATCAAGTACTTCGCGCCAGGACCATGTAAATCCCGATGACAATGACTCCATTTGACTTCGATAGCTCATCTGTTCGACCAGAATAGGATAATAGTGTGAATCGGAACCGCTCATCATGGGTAAGCCTGTATTGTCTGAAGGACTTAACCCACGATGCAAGGAATCCGATAGAAGGTTACTTCCTAGAAGGGGAAAAGTGGTTCGTAGTCTGACTGTTGGTCCACAAAGTGCACAGAGTACTGCACTTAGCAACCTTTGGTTATTGGAGGGTGATATTGACCCAGTTTTACTCTCATTATCGATTTCAGCAAGGAGGTCACATAAACTGGTCCACTTTAAATATGCAGTTGGGTAGAAGGCGTGAAAGCACGCAACAAAAGTTGCGTGGCATTCTTCTAAAATGCTTCCAATCATTTTCGTCAACAACCCATGTATTTTGGGCTTTGCTTTCGAAGATTTCTTGTCGACTGGAATATAGTCCGAAAGAATCTGCTTGAGTAAAACTCTGACATCACCAACACTTTCAGCAAGATGCACATTTTCTAAAGGTATCTTCCTATTAATTTGATTAGGATAAATTTCGTTAGTGTAGGTTCTGATTAACCGAAGACTTGATCTTGAAATGTAGACCAATCTGTCAAGCTCCAATGGAGTGTACATATGAGACTGTTCCGCAACGCCTATTTTGAAAGTATTCCAGGACCATTGCAGTAAAGATAACATACTTTGAAAGCACTCCTTAGTAACACATCTTGAAAAATCCTTGCTAAGAATATGAATTGGTTCAGATACGTCCATCTGCCTAGGTGGGCTTTGATTCTCTGGTGTGATGACTTTGTACAGTAATTGTGGAACTTGTCCAGCATTAACATCTGTCCCATTATTGGACTTTTTAGAAGATTTAAAATAAAAGACTACCTGATCCTCGGTTGTTACCATGGTTTGACCTGAGGAACCGCAGTCACTGCTAGGTCCTGAGATTCTACACCAAGCTACATACCATCTGTGGGCTTGGAGTGGGACAGGTTCTTCAAATAACATTGGATATTTCATCCTAGGGCCGCATTCGTATGGAATTTCATCTGTTTCCGCAAGCAAGTCCCCATCACCTTCTTGCTCTCCACCATCTGGCCCAATATCGAGTAATTTAAGCTTACCTGTGTATTCTCCACGTCCTCCAAATAAACCAAATCCTCCTAATAATACATCTGTGTCCGCCATGAATCTAACTGCTTCGATGCTATGGCCAGAGTAACCCCACCCTCCACCGTGACTTTCAAACCGGTTAACCATTTGGAAGTCTTCTCTGCTGTACTGCTTACCAGAAACCAAAGTCCTCTCTTCTTGTTCTTCTTTAATTGCTGACATTTGAAGGTCGTGTGCTATTGTTAATGTGTCCAAACAACACAGGAGGTTGATAGATGCTTGAAGGCGACTTATATGACAATTCGATACAAAAGGAAGAGCTAGTTCTGGGTTTAGAATGGTGGACAGATTGAAATTAGTTGTTGGGTCCGTTTGAGGTTCTTCTAGATTTGGAGAATTGTGTGAGCCTAACATTTTAACACTAGTTAGGGTTTTGAAGTCGGCAGAATTATTTTTAACGCGAATTTCCGATGAGATGATATTGTAGTAAGACAATTCATGATTCACTGGGTTATAACACCAGAGAACATTATAGATAGGGTCCAAGCAAACACTTTTGTTGTAGAAGTCAGACTGTTCTTTGCCTTTAAAGGAGTTGCAATTTCCATCACGTTTATTTATCACTAGACACTTGAAATTGGATGTGTTTTCGACTTGGTTAGGAATCAACACTGTAGATGATATGAGAAATAAAATCAGTATAAAACTTAGAAGTACTTCAAGTTTAAATACTTACTGATGCAATTTTTATTTGCTGTTACTGTAGACTTCGACAAACTTACACTATTAATCAAACTTTCATCAATCTTCAAGAAAGTCTGATCACCAGAAGCTCCTACCCATGTTGCTCTCCTCCCATGTCTTGGCCCCACATTGGGAATAGCTCCAGGAATACCATACCACGGCGTCCTTGGATTCTGATACTTCTGAGAACTTTGCCCTGGTTGGTCCTCAATCCCACATGCAGGCGGTACTCTTCCAAGTTGCCCTTTTTGGTAATTCCCAAACGTGTAAACCTCTCCCTTGGAAGTTAAAATGGCAGTGTGGTTACTCCCAGCCGCAATATGCACAGCAGAGCAGGGCAATTTAACCAGTTGTATATTGCCTTTGGCGAGAATATCTCCACATCCAAGTTGGCCGTATTGATTAGAGCCAAAGCTGTACACCTGACCATTTTGCAATAACAAAACAGAATGATGAAGACCACAAGATATTTGTACAATGGGACTATCTACTGGCAACTGTATCTTTCCAGGCGGTAAACAAGCAATCCTTGCCGTGTCTCTTTCTACGTCAAAGCCACAACCTTGAGCCTCCTTGACAAGTTGGAGAACCTGACGCGCTGAAGAACTAGGACGTTGTGTGGGAGTTGGTAGAGTATTTAAAGATCTCGTAGATTTCATCTTCAAACACTGTTTACTGGATCCAGCAAGACATTTGCGACTTCTAGACTTTTTTTCATCAAGGCGCGGTTGAAGTTGTTCTTGCGGTTTGACCCCTTGTCGAGGTTGAACCAGTTCTTTAACTTTATCGCGAAAAATAAGATCAAGGCGCATCATACCTGCAAGATTGATGGCTCCGTTAGGTTCGAGGATGGTTAACTCCGAATTATCAACGTTTTCTTGTGCACAGATGCGGCAAACCCCGCAAATTGCACAACCCGAGTCGCCGACACCACATCCACACTCCCTAAAATAAAAACAGTCTTTTAAATTAAAAAGCAAAATCCTATTACATTTACTTACAATCCAGGATATCTGTCAGGACTTCTCGATGACAAACAACTAATCGAATATCCTGTGCATTCCCTACACGAAGTGCAAATCATGCACTTATCGTGTAACCAGGAATGCATCCCGGGGGGACACATTTGATTCCCACCTTCATTTCCCCCTCCTACATTGTTTGCATCTGATCCACCAGCTTGATTCTCAAGTTCCTCCACTCTCTGTATCTCCTCTTCATCAATCTCTTGCTCTTCGTGACTGCCACATGTGTCCATTGCCACAATTGCTGGCGCGGAGTCTTCTTTAGAAGGAGGCACAAAATCTCGTCCACATTGATACTTATTATTGATGCCAAAAGAGAAAACTTGGCCTTTACTGGTCAGAGCAATGGCGTGGGCTTTTCCGAGTGCAACTTGTATAACAAACTCCCCTTTCAGACTATTTACCAATCCACTAGCTCCATCAGCATATGTTGTATCCTTCCCAAACATAAACAATTCTCCATCCCTATTAATCAACGCAGTTGTTCCATTGTTACACGCAGCATAGATCATCTGCTGTCCATCCACCTTAACTACCTTTTTCGGTTTCACAGGTTTGGGTTGTCTGCGGACTTTACACATGTCACCATCTTCTCCTCTTCTCGCAGTGCCAGCAAAGAAAACGCTCCCGTCTTCAGTGAGAATGATGGCATGTAGTCCATCATGTCCAACACAGACTTGAGTTACTTTAGGGGCTTTGGTGAGAGTTAATTCTGCCCATTTCGTGGTACGCAGACCAGCTTGCTTGATACCTAGTGATGCCGCTTTACCAGCGTAGAGCACTTTACCATTGGAAGTTTTAATCAAACCAAATTCTTTTCCTGCACAAATTGTAGCAACTTCTTCGTCTTTCCCGGGATTTACGGTACTGCATTGAACGTCGTCCTCGTAGGAAGCTACACCAAGGGCATCCACGCACTTCCGAGCTAACTTTAAGGGTAGTTCAGTAACTAGTGCAGCTGGGACCGTGGTGTGATTTAACATTCGCACCACAAATCCATCCTGTTAACGCGAAGAGTTGTGATAGTTAAATATACCAACAAGAACTAGATACGTGGAAAAAAGAACGTGCGCAAAATCCAACAAAATGAGTCAACGAAACGTAATACTAAATAATATATCAATCAAACCAATAAGAAATAATTCAAAAATACAGCAAACTAAATATTTTTCAACGCAACTCAAGTAATACATAAAATGAAATAAGTAAATCAGCAACAAATAAACTAAATATGTTTTGTTTACATCTTTAGCTGGTGATATTGTTCCTAAATGTTCACCATCTGAGAAGACAACGCTTGCCATTGCGTCCCTGGTGTGCAGTGGGACTGATCCACTAATCAACAAGTTTTGTTTCTCAACGGTAAGAAACTCGATTCCTCTTCTTCCAGATAACTTCATATATAAATTGCCCTGTTAAAACAAAATAATTAAAGTATACCAACCCAAGCATGGCAAATATTGTCTTACTGAAGAGTAAAGTAAGAATCCCTTATCATTTGGATAAAAATCCGGCTTCCAGAGGTACACATGTCCTTTAAGAGTACCACCATAGCCAGAACCAATTTTGAAGAGACCTTTGGAGGTGAAAAGATACAAATATTGCCCATCACAAGTCAATGACTTAACGTTGAGCACAATATTTTGGATCTCGACGGGCATTCGGACCTGAAAGGTCTCAATGAGAGATTTGTGAGGCACACCGTGAGTAATCCATTCAGGGCGTATGACTTTCCCTAGGAGAACACCATGAACGCTGCGTTGAAGTGATGCTAACACCATAGGCATCTAGAAAGATTGTCAAATCAATAGATAGTATTGTAAAATGACATTAATTTACTTGTATATTCTGCTGAGCTAAAGCTCTTGGACACATCAATAACGCTGCAGTTGCTGCTAAATATTTTCCCGTGTCTCCTCTAACTACCACTAAACTCAACAAGCAAGCACACCCAATTGCTGTTAAATGACTGCCATCATTTGGGTAGGTACTTTCCGGGCCATGCAATGTCGCTAAATCCAACAGCAAATCAAACAATGGATCTATCACATCACTGGGTTCACATTTCAAGCCTTCTGGTTGTTGCCCTTGCAATACATCCAACAATGCCATTAATGCTTTGGTGCACAGCTTTGGATGTGCATTGCGACTCTCCTTAATAAGCTCAAAAACTGAGCGTAATCCCAAGCCTACTATTTTTGACACCTTAAGAGGTAAATATGTGCTGCTTTGAGAGTTGTCCTCTGTTTCACTGTCACCTTCACTAGGATCTAAGAGTGGAGTGCTGCCACTGCTTTGATGATACTCATGATTTGCGTGGCGAATCCAACGATCCAAAACGGTGATGCGTATGCTTGCAAACATTGCAAAATATGATGCATTTCCAGGTAGTTCCATCTCCAAAGGGGAGTAGTATTCTGTTTCCAAGAGTTCTAGTTTTGATCGGAGTTTGTGTGATGATAAAGATTTTGACGACTTTTTCTTTAATTTGCTCCATTCTTGGCGCCTGAAGAGGCAACAAACAACAAATATCTTAGAACTGCTTATAGTTTAATATTTGTTTCAATTAAAATTAATTTAGTTGATTTACCTCTGATTGTCTGGATGTAGACGGAATAACTCGTGGAAACACTTTTCGAATTGCTCTGGTTCGGGGAGCATGTTCATAGTGTCTTTGAAGTAAACCATTTCTGCTCTTTTATAGTATTCGCTGCATATGAGGGCTGTACGAAGTTTCAAGGAGCAGATGATGATTCACCCAAGGTACGGCAATCGATAAAGTCCCATACAGAATTAGTAGGCTTGGCAGTCTGCACTGACCCAAACAAAATAACGTACTCTACAGCCACTATAAACATAACAATATACAACGAATTCACTCTTTTTAGTATTTATAGCATTTGTGTATTTTCGATACTGTTTTGTTACGGCAAAAGTACGTTAATACCGTTGATAATTGCGAGCCAAGGCACGCATAGAAAGCGACAGCTGACTGTTTTTTTCGGCGCGATTCATATCTACAGAAGTAAATAATGCGCATGCGTAGAAACTTCAAAGATTTCAAAAAATCTTGTAAAATCATCTGAAGAACTTAATCAGGCAGCTACGAAAAAGTGTGTAATTCCACAACCAATCACCTTATCTACCTTTATACACGCAAC
>JAODGC010038895.1:4902-65303 GCA_027574925.1 Ecitoglossa quadriceps | reverse complement strand
GTATTCGGAAGAAGTTCGTTGGTAAAATAGTCGAATGCCGACATTTTAAGTACACCATTAAGTAGTAGGCTGAGTCGCTTTTGATGTTGAAATCTGTAAAAGTATAGAAACCTTCAAAACTGTCGATGGCTGCAAAACTGTACTAGAATTAATCCCACTCGTCGATTTTTAATGCTGCTTAGGATGCATAGGATGCATGCGACTGTCATCGTAAGGTTAAATACAATGTAATTGTTTAAATATTCTTGACATGTAAGGAAGTTAATTCTTCTAATTAATTCCTATGCGTATGCCTATACTCACCAATGCAATGCATTATAAACAATTTAGATATGCATTAACTCTATAGAGTTCAAACTATCAAGAAGATAGTTTTCAAGTTACAAAACAATACTCTTCGCAACGGCATGCACTTTGAGAAATTATTTTATCGCAAATTACGCTAATCTGAATTTGTCAACGCATTATACTTCAGGGTGACCAACAGGCGGTTGTTTCCAAACCAAATTGTACCCCACTTTTTATTAAAATTAACAAAATTACATAGGGAATGCTCTAATCAATCTATGGTAACATTCAACCTTACCGGTACAATAGTTTGGCGAATTTGATGTCATAGGTCTGAATTATTCATTGCAACATATGCTGAAGTACCCGAGTCGCCGTTTTCTCTTAAACTAATTGCTCACGGAATCTAAAAACTTAACAAAATTACCTAGGGCATGCTCTGATCAATATAAATTAATTTTCAACCGCATCAATGCAATAGTTTGGTGGATTTTAATATTGGAGGTCTGAATTGTTCATTGCAACATATGCTGAAGTAGCCAACTTGCAGTTTTCACTTAGACCAATTGCTCTCCGATTCTAACATTAATAATGGCAACATTATGCAGCTTGACCCTAAAATAAATTAATAATTAATGAATAAAACCTACTTGGTTTTGCTTGTGGAAATTCAATGGCAATACTTCCAATATTAACAATCTGTAAGGCGTAATTCCAATGCAAAACTTTTTTCTAGTATTCTCCCCACCCTGAAATTCTGGAAGTAATTTTCAACACATCATCTGGGTTGTATATTCTTGCGTGATGTGGAATAAAATATTGCAAATTTTTAACTGACTCAGAAATAATTAAATATGTACGTGAAACTGTGAGACGCAGTGAAATGTTTAGTTGCGCCGAACGTAAACAAATGTTCTCCGGATTCTGACTGTGGTACTCGCAAGAAAATCGTTGATGAAACTGTGATATACCGATATCTAAAGTACACTATCAAGTAGTAGACTGAGTCGTTCTTATCGTGGAAATCTGTAAAAGTGTAGAAAACTTCAAAACAGTGGGAATCTGCAAAACTATAATAGATTTAATTCACCCATTAAAAAATACTTACCTATGGTCAACATAGAGGTCGTGTCTGTCCGAGCGTTCCACCAACACGTAAATACTATTTCCAACTTTGTCTTGTTAACAGGCTTGAGATATCCTAAAACATTTTGTAGGACAGCAATAATGTGTATATAATTGTATGACCAGAACTTACTTTTCACAAGAAGTAATTACGTAAAGATAATTTATACATAGATTTATTTAGAGAACTAACTAATAATGTAAACTCATTTATTTCCATTTAAATCGCGGCCATTTATACATCCTTTGACGCATTTCACGTGATTTCATCGGTTTATCCATTAATTTATATGCAATCAACCTCACCAGTAATTGCAAATAGCCAAAAGGCACTTTTTTCCGAAATTAATTGCTGACGGATTCTAAGCAAAATCACCTAGGGCACCATCTCCTTAATCAGAAGAAACATTCAAATCCATCACTTCAATAGATATTCAATAAATTCAAGATTATCCCTTTCTGTTCAATATCTGAGGATTTTTTTATTTTTTGCCTGGTGCGCAGTGAAAGCATATTGCAATGCAATGAATGTAAATAATGGCAAACCGGACATTTGGCTTGATATCTAGCGACTCACGCATACGTGAGCTAGTTTCTGAATTCCTTATGCAATAGAAGAGTCAAGTAATTGCCGAAGTACGACTCGAGAATGAGATAAGTTGAAGTAATTAATTAAATGTATTTGCTTATCATGGTTTCTATAAAAATGCGCTTATTTCAGCGCACTCCGAACCACTTGAAGCACCTGCTCCAACTACCAATAGTCTTCACACTTTGGTATAACTGCATTCCTTCTCAATCTGATGCAATGCGCACATGTCTCACAACGACATGCCCTTCCCTGCTCGTTCTTGCATCTGCATGTTTCCAAATGTAAATGACACATTGTCATTTCCACCCTTTGTCTGGTAGCCCTGCATTTAATACAATTGCAATTATGCCCATGCTCATCTTCCATTTTCTTTACCACATCCAAAAACTCTCGATGTCTTTTAGCCACTATCTTAGCGATCAACTCATCCTTCGCCACTTCTGCCCAGCAATACTTGCAGTCAATACAATCGCAGCCCTTCGGATGATAGAATACACAATAATACTTCTCTCCCAGTTGCTTTACGACCTGATAAAAGTTTTTCATCTTCTTCTCGTATGCATCGTCCTCGCGCACCCCACGCTCTGCCCTCATCTGATTTTTCCTCTCTTCTAGAAGAGTAGCATACAAACCTCCTCCGTTCATTGCTGCATAGCAAGTGGGACATTGGCACCCGTAGTCGTGTGGCTCGTAACAGAGCGAGCATTTGCAGTTCTTGCCGTGGAGATCCTGCAGATGACATTGGAATCCATCATCCGAGCGACAAGCCTTGCATATGTGACAATCACATTTAGCGCCGTGATTTCTAGCACAGAGGGCTTTATAAAAAATGCACTTTTTCTCCACTTTCCGCTGATGCGGCTTGGGCGTTTTGCATGCTGTTGGCGGTGTTGGTGGTGGTGGTGATGGATTGTGCTTCGGGCAGTAAAAACTATCTGGGCATGGCCCAAACCATTTTTCTACAATTGATCCCAAACGTTTCGTAGTGAAACGCATTGCGACAAGTATATGATCAATGAAAAATGAATTGATATACAAAAATTTTGATGAGTTTGATTATCAATCGACAATTAAATTGAATTGAAATGACTTCATGTCATATACCACAATAAATTTGTTATTGTCGGTCCTTCATAATAAACAAGCATTACAATAATATCACAGTCGATTCCAAACCTAACTAAACTTTGTATAGTCTTCCCTATGTAAGGAATTGTTAAACAGAATCGTAATAAATCACCTACTCTCATCTAATATGAGGATTACCGTAATTAATTAATGACGTTAGTTCAACTGCACTGTAACCGATCAACTGTCTTAAATCACAAACAAATTTATACACAAATCGTTTCCCATGTACTTTTGAAATCATTTCACCTTCGTAGTAATACCTCAGCGCACGTGACAGCTTCTCGTAATTCATGGTTGGCTTGTTCTTGCGTTCACCCCATAGTTTAGCAACTGTTTCTGGTTGATTCAACTTGAATTCGCCTTCAACCCCCAACCAGAAGATAACATTTTTATACTTCCTGGTTGTGAGTAACTCTAACAAAAATTGCCAGAGTTGAATTGGACCACTGTTTCCGGTAAGTGTGCGTGTTCCAGTGCTATCGACGTAGACGTACCGAGTAGGTGCCTTGGGTTTAGGCTTTACAATGTATTTCTCCTGGTTCTCATGCTTTTTATCTTCTTTAATCACAGCTGAAGCATTGAAAATTATGTTACAACTTTAGATTTTCCTACCAGACGAAATGTTACTTTGTCGAAATTTTACCCACCAACAACTTTCATTTGCCTTAGCAGCTCAAAATGCGTCCAGAATATATCTCCTGGGTCACTAGGAACAATCTTGTTAAAGTCCCGAATGTCCATGGCAAATAATTCCTTTCCGGTCATAGACCAATCTGATAATAACAAATTAGGAAGGCTAAATTGTCGCACAGCCCATTGTATCCAATGTCGGACGTGGAAAATACTCCAATCTTCTGGATTCGAAGGAATTTTTAGCTTCTCCTGAGCTGCCTTAAACGCAGAATCCACTTGCCACTCATGTACTGGTTTATCTCTTTCCTTTTCCAGTGATTTTTTAAAGGCCACATCATCTTGTGATGTAGGATCCTTGGGGACATTTTCCGGGGCACCAATGTCTTCAGGTAGAAGAGGATCCAATTCTCCTTTATAATCCTCCGCTGGCTTCAGCACATCCACGATGTTTATTCGCTTCAGCTCCTGTTGAATCTGCACGTTGACTTGGACAATCCCCTCGCCTTGCACGCATTGATCCACGAGGTTTTTATGCGACTCCAACTAAAAATAAATGATCAAGTCTCATCACATCATCACTGACAAATATCAAACAAAATGTAAATGAGGGTGCCTATAAAATAATAGTTCAACATTCGTCAGTAAAATGTTTTAAAAAATTTTCGTCATTGATCAACAACCACCAACCACAATGCAGCAGAATACGCGCGAGGGTAACAATCCGTTTTTCAACTTTTTACGCATGTTTCGCCGCCATCGCAAGGGATGGACAGAAGTTCGACTCGCCGTGGAGGCAGCGCGCAAATGGCGCGAGATGCCGCAGGCCGAGCGGCGGCAGTACGAACCCACCTACATGAAGAAGAAGGCACCTGGAAAAATACCATGCGCACGGCCACGCAGCTCCTACTGGTGCCCCTTCGATGAAGACGAGCAACGTTTTATGCGCGGCAAGAGAAGTACAATGTATGATCGTTGCAAACTAAAAAAGAAAAATTTCCAGCAGGGCTCTCCCACTCTTGATCGCAAAAAACGCAAAACTAAATATAAAGCAAAAAGCAATCGAAACGAGGAGGAAAGCGACAGTGACAGTGAGGGTGGCGATGAGACACCCGGGTACCCTAAGAATATTGAAATACCTGTACAAATAAGCCGCCCGAAAAAGAAGAAAAAGAAACGCAAAACGAGTAGTCCTAATGAAAATTCTGGTGATGACGATGACGAAGATGAGGATGAGGGCGAAGAAGAAGACTGTGATGATGACGATGATGATGACGAGGATGACGATGACGACGAACAAGGAAATGGCAATTGTCTCTCTGGTGACGTAGAATCAACACCTAGCGATGAGCAAAACGATCTGGAAGTAAGACCTGGGCAAGGAAAAAGCATGTGGCAGTCGCTACGAAAAGACTTTCTTGAAAGCCGCGGAGATCGCATGTGCAACTACATCCAGAACGCAGGTAAAACAGTGATACCAATGCTTGGCATGGGCAGGAAGCGCAAACACAGCCCCTCGTTATGCGCCTCCGACACCGAGTCTCGACCTAGCGAAAAGGATTCTTGGAACACAATGTCCCCGCAACTTGCCCGAGAACGCGCGGCGCTTGTAAGACAAAGAATGAAGAAGTCGCGTCTTGATAATGACTGCAGTGACGGCGGAACGTTGGGAGACAAGTACGAATTTAATATCTCATTGTGCATGACTAAGTTACAATGCCTGATAATAGTTGCTTTCTTAATGATATTGTTTCTAAATTTTGATTGATACTTACCAGCTGAGTGCCTTGCAGCACGAAGCCGAAGCCGTGCAGATCCAGCGTCAGCCGCACCTCCAATAGCCTACGCAATTTGGACAAGGGCTCGCGAATATCCATATGTTGCATTATGTAGTCGCTTCCACCGCCCTCGTCAATGTTCATCAGGCCGTGGTCAAGCTCTTGCATCAATGAGTCCTCAAACTGAACCTCATCCAAGCTGTTCATCATGACTATAATGAAGCAAAACGGCGAAAATTGATGTAGAGTAAAAATTTTAAGTACAATAAAAAGGTAAACTCTATTCCAAATCTGTCACTTGCCTAATTGTGTGTCTTCAAGTTCAGTTGCAATAGAACCTGACAAAATATCATCACTATTGTCATCTTCAGCTTCACATTTGATGTTAATATTTGTTGTGGGCCCATCCAAAGCGCCATTAGCAAAAATATAACTATAACAAATACATTAGTATAAACTTAGTGTAGCTGGTTTGATGGCTGGCTACCTGTGACTTTGGTCTGTGTGATCCACAGGGTATGTGCTTACATCACCATTTTCATCTACACCCATCACAAACAACGACGGCATGCCACTATTCATGGTTGCGGAGATTAATAAACATAAATGCGCAGATTGTATATGGTTTTTAGTGCAAAAATGTGGAAAGGCCAATACACGGGCTTATTTTGTTTGGTTATCAACAAGCGCAAATGCGTGACCTTGCGAATTAGGCAACTTTAAAACGATGCCATACCACCCATACCCCTATGTCACCCGCTCCGGCAATTCAGTGTGCGCATTCTAACAAATAGGAATACGTGAGATGCGTACTTGTAGGGTGGCCAATAGCAAAAATCCAAAGTTCCTAGGCACAACCCGTTGTAAAACAGAAATGTCCCTACATTAACCTTCTCAAATTCGAAAACCTACCACGCAACCACACATATTCAATTTTCCCTTTTTGTATTTTTTCTATCACGAAACTGATGAAAATTGGTCGCTTGATGAACAGAAAGAATTAGTTTAAATACAACAAAAGGTTGTTTATCTCAAACACCATACAATTACAAGCACAAGTTATCATTGCCATAATAAAAAATTCTTCGGTGATTCCAATTTGCTGATGACCAATCCGACGATGCCAACCTGCCAATTAATTTTATGGTGTTTGCCGCCTACTCTCATCAGCTACACTTAATTAAAAAACGAATGTTGCTTTCATTTTGCACCATCAATTATACAATAATAGTTATTTGTTTTCGGTTGCTTAAGAATGTACTATCGGTATGGATGTTGTTGGGATGAGTTCACGTTTCTTTCGTCAGCCTACTAAATTAATGACTCAATTTAGGTTAGGGCGCCTTAAGCCTGTTTCGCGAGGGTCTCAGCCTTCTGGACGACCTCCTCGATGGGGCCCACCATGTAGAAGGCTACTTCTGGCAAGTGGTCGTAGTCACCACCCAAGATTTTTTGGAAACCCTAAATAAAACAAAAAATGTTTCGAGATATCCACAAATGCATTTGTATTGATTGATTTACCTTGATGGTCTCTGTAAGAGGCACCAACTTGCCGGCATGACCGGTGAAGACTTCAGCGACCTGGAAAGGCTGACTGAGGAAACGCTGGATCTTACGAGCGCGAGCTACAGTCAACTTGTCGTCTTCAGATAATTCATCCATACCCAAGATAGCAATGATATCTTGCAGGGACTTGTAGTCCTGGAGGATCTTCTGTACACCACGGGCGATGTTATAGTGCTCGGGACCAATAATGTTGGGGTCCATGATACGGGATGTAGAATCAAGAGGATCCACAGCTGGATAAATACCCAACTCAGCGATGGCACGAGACAATACCGTAGTGGCGTCCAAGTGAGCGAACGTGGTGGCTGGGGCGGGATCAGTCAAATCGTCAGCAGGTACATAAATAGCCTGCACGGAGGTGATGGAACCCTTCTTGGTGGTGGTAATTCGTTCCTGCATGCTACCCATGTCAGTAGCCAAAGTTGGCTGGTAGCCGACAGCAGATGGAATACGACCCAACAAGGCAGACACCTCAGAACCGGCTTGGGTAAAACGGAAAATGTTGTCGATGAAGAGCAACACATCCTGACCTTCTTGATCACGGAAATGCTCGGCAACAGTGAGACCAGTCAAAGCGACACGGGCACGAGCACCTGTAGAAAGGAAAGCAGCATAAAAATTATTAGTTGTAGGTTGTAATATTGACCGAATAATGTACCTGGGGGTTCATTCATCTGACCGTAGACAAGCGCCACTTTGGAAGTCTTCTCCTTGAGGGAGATGACACCAGACTCAATCATCTCCTGGTACAAATCATTACCCTCACGGGTACGTTCACCGACACCGGCAAACACGGAGTAACCCCCATGAGCCTTGGCAACGTTGTTGATCAACTCCATAATCAATACAGTCTTGCCGACACCAGCACCGCCGAAAAGACCAATCTTACCACCCTTAGCATAGGGAGCCAACAAATCGACGACCTACGACAATAAATCTAGGAATTATATCCTAAAACCTACCCACTGTTATGTTAAAACAAAATGTCTTGCATACCTTGATACCAGTAACCAAGATTTCCTGCTCGACACTCATGTCAACAAACTCAGGAGCCTCGGCGTGAATGGCTGCGAGTTTCTCAGTTGGTATGGGACCCCTTTCATCGATAGGCTCACCAATGACGTTCATGATACGTCCCAAAGTCTCAACACCAACTGGGATGCGAATAGGGTATCCAGTATCGAGGACGTTCTGTCCACGGACCAGACCTTCAGTACCGTCCATGGCAATGGTACGGACCGTGTTCTCCCCCAAGTGCTGGGCGACTTCCAGAACCAGCCGGCTCTCGCGGTTTTGCACCTCAAGGGCATTGAGAATGGGTGGCAGGTTGTCCTCGAACTGTACATCGACAACGGCACCGATAACGGCGACAACCTTGCCTTTGGCGGTGCTAGCAGCGGCAGCCTTAGCGTAATTTCTCTCTAGAATAGCCAACAAACAATTAGATATCTCCTCCATGGGTAGTTAATAGAACATCAATGAAAAAGCAGCAAGTGAATCATTAGATAAAAAGTTAAATATATAGCCAACTGAAATGAAAGCCGTTATTCAATTTTCGAGTCCCTTGAAATTATCTAGGTTGGCGGCTTAGTTCCACTGCAAAAGTTTCAAAATGGCGCCGGATGGTACATGCTTCGGTTATGTAACTTCAATCGATGATAAATCAAGTTAAACGGCCTGAAGCCCATCGTGACCCTCCCTCAAACACGTATCACGCTGATTACTAACCCCATGACGTATGAACGTCCCCATTATATCATAAACCTTCTATAAATGCTACTTTCCGGACGAATACGTAACATCTCACGCGGAGTACAATGCCAGTCCCACATTCACGAAAATTTCAAGGGAAGCGAAGAAGGTACATTCACGGTAGAGCTGTGATTTGTAAAATTCAGTCGACTTACGATTGGCAGATTGCACGCCGAAGACTTTCAGCGCTTCAACGCCCAACTTCTCTATGGATTTGCCAGCCAGTAGGCTGGCGCTTGAACGTGTTACGGCACCCAGCATAGTCGGTCGATGTGATCACTGAACAAACCGTCGGCCGATAGACAGCCGTCGACGGAATTGCGGGACGTGCGCGATGATTCCTCCTCGAGAATACACGAAAAACAAGCGAAAAAGGACGAAGTCGGTGCCGCCATTTAATGTGCAAGCGAGCGGAAATAATTTAATTGAAATATTATATAGCTATTGACAAATTAATAGTAAATAAAGCAAACAATCGAGTAAGAATTATAAGTACGTTCTTGTTTTCTGCGTCTAATGTTCTCATAAAGTTTGTGGGTACTTTCAAATCTGGATTTTCATTTATCAAATCATTCCATGCTAAATGAGTTGCATACATTATTATTCCCCCAGACAATTTAGATTTATTGGAAACTCTTCTTAACTTAAATCCTTAAACAAACTTACAAACAATACGTATTATATTAAATAAAAATGTTATGTTATCTTTTGATGCCCATTTTGGTTTGTACTCTGCCCTTGTGCATCCCCATTACTACCATTAACACTTGGTGTCTGCAGTAATCTACTCCTTCTCCTTGTATAATGTTGCCACAAAAGTATCTGTTGATCATCAATAAACTTGGAACATTGTGAATTCACCAATTCTCTTCTAAAGTGCTCATATTGTAATAAGTCTAGAAAGTGGAGGCACATTGGGTACTTTAGAAATTTGGCATATTGTGGTTCCTTCCAATAGAGTAAATACTTTAGGTAGTTGACAAATGTAGAGTCTTTGAAATATCCTCGTTGGGCTAGAACTAAAACCACATTTACTCTATATTAAACTCATTTCAATGTGAGGATAACCTGTATTAATGTAAAGGAGAGTTTATTTACACAGATTACAAATATTTGTTGTTTCATTTGACTATTGACGACTAATTCATGTATCTTAAAAGAGAATTGTGTGAAACTTACAGTTAAGATAATTTGGATTTCCTAAGCACTGTACGAATTCCAATTCAACTTGAAACCGCAGCCGCTGTTGGTCATCATTTTCCTGAGCGCCTGAAACAAAGTTCCAACCTATTTGAAGCGTAAATTGCCTATAATTGATTAAAAAAATTAGGGAAATACCTTTGCCTGACATCGCCATCGGAAATGAATTCATTCTGTCCTACTTGTTTTGATGTACGTCAAATGTCAAAATGATTTTCTACACAAAGTGTTACATTCAAGCGTTTTTTTTTAATTAATGCAAATGAAGTGTTAAAGCCGCATACCACACTGATGAAATAATCAAATAACTTATTATGTTAATAGTAAACGGTACCTTTGTTCGCTTTATAGTTTAATAGCTATTTTTAAATTTAATTGCTAGATTTTCTACTTAAAAATATAAGTTTGCAACATTTGGTTCAGCTAGAAACGTCCCAAAACGTCAATAGAAATAAACATAACCCGACTAGTTTTATATCATCATTATTCAAAATATGTATTAAATTAATTGTATTCATCTACATATTTCATCCCCAATTTATTGTTATGTTTCGCAAATTAGGATGCAGCTGGGTAGCAGCACATCATCGTATTCTCCATGCATCAATTTCGACCCCAACAATGTCAGGACAATGTTTCCAACGTAATTTAATGCCAAACTTTCAAATCTGCTGGAATTGCGGCCACAATAGACGCAATGTTTACGACTTATTCTGCGACAAATGCAAAGTTATTCAAAGGCCCCACGAGAAAGATAACTATTTCAAGATATTCAGGTTACCAATAAAGTTTGGAGTTGATTTGTCAGGCCTTCAGAAAAAGTATCGATTGATGCAAACACAGTTGCATCCTGATAAATTTGTACATAGGTGAAGTATTTTATATTTCAAGCATATTTTCATATCTCTTGTAATGTATTTGCATTGTTTTAGTTCAAATGATGAGAAAGCAATCTCTGCAGAATTTTCTTCTCTAGTTAATGATGCATATAACACCTTAACCAACCCTATGGCAAGAGCCTTGCATATGTTAAAACTGCACAAAGAAACCATCACTGAAAATGATAAGTCAACAAATCCAGGATTTCTGATGAATATCATGGAGTTAAATGAAGCTCTGGAGAACTCAAAAACAGAGAAAGATCTTCGCCAACTGCATGAACACAACAAATCAACTTTGGTACAAATTATTAAGGAACTAGAGGAGAAATTCGAACAGAATGACATTGGCGCCGCTAAGGAATTAGTGATCAAGATGAAGTACTTTCATAGTTTATCTACAAAAATCAAAGAAGCAATGGGGAATAAAGGAATAGTGGATTGACAATAGTTTTAAATTATTCGCATATGCTTTAATAGACTGTTGAATCATTCATTTGTTGATACAGAAGTGATTGATATATTTTGCCAAAAAAAAGAAAATGCGTTTTAACTCAACTATCATAGTTTCCAATTAATTTGGAAGTAAATCAACAAACTACAAGTTATGTTATTTACTTGTTACTAGGGTACTGAGAGTATACTACCATCTACTACAACTCTTAAAAATAACTGCATGGATAATGGGATTAGGTCGTCCAGGTCGCCTTTTGTTGATATCATGCTTAATCAAATTAATAGAGTAGTTAAGTGGGATGGGGAGACCTGATAAATAATAAATAGGGAATGCAGTGAATAGAAACAGTGTGTTGAGAGTGTTTAAACAGTTTAAACCACATGAAGACTCATATGCAGTTAAAACAAAAGAAGTGAAGCATAGACTACAAGCCATAAGCAACCCAGTGATTTAATTTACGTTTGTAATGCATAAGAAATATAACTCAGCCATTCTAAGTTCAATAAAGTCTCAACATATTACAATTTAATGATCAATATTGTTAGAAGAGTTCCAACAAAGTGTAAGTTGTCAATATATAAACTTTAAAATGTACTCTTTTAAACTGGATATATTCAGAGAGTTGAATCTTCATTTGCTTTTTTTCTTCTTCTTTGTTGTTAACGAAGTTTTATTCACTATGTTATCGTTAATGAAAAATATAGGAGCAAGGTTGTTTGATAACAATTTGCCTTAACATACAACTCAGTTGATTACCAATGATTATTTATAACATTCTTCAATATAATTGCTACTCTACAATGTGTAGTGATAGAGCAATGTGGGTACTTCCATTTCACTGAAATTGTGTTAATCATGGGTCTACGTTAATATGCTCATTATTTCACGTGTTTACTTTTAATTGGAAACCAAATTTTAAATTATCTCCCTATATTCTAGTCATTTCTATCAATTCTGCCAACCAATTTCCGAAAAACGAAACTCCCAACTTCTGAATAGTCTCAGTCTCTTCAGCCTCCTTGGGTTGGTTGGTTGTTCGCTGCGGTACCAAAACAAGCATAAAAACTTTCGCAACTCCGAACAAATGCAATAAATCGCGTTAAAACCCAAATAACAATTACTCAGCTCAACGTAGTACAACTTTGCCTGATCCAGCAAGTCTGTATGAGGAATACAAAGTCCAAAAGTCGCGCTTAACCGCTTCGTGCAAACAAATTCTGAAATAATTTATTTAATACTTGTGTTTAGTTAATACTATACCTATTTAAAATACTATTGCTTCGTTAACTTTTAACTTATTTATTGCTTGCTTACTGTTGTCTACGTGGTGCTTGTGCCATGTCGTCGTTTTTATCACAACAATCATTTCTGATGTTGGGGGCAGTAGTGGTGGGCGTCGTGAGCGCCGCCGGCATGGTAATTGCTGAACACTATCGGCAAGAAAGGAGGCGGCATGCAATGGCGCAAGATTTGGACAGACTAAATCAACAGATATCTGGCCTGCAGGGGCAGTTAGAGATGTTAAAGAAGCAGCATTCACATCAGTCAACAAATGTGTAAGAGAAACAAATAAATATCATGAATGTAAACTTTTGTTTCTTGTTGAGTGATCAAGTGAAACATCCAAACTTCCTTTTTTAATTCATTTAGAGTTGATGGGAGGATGAAGAGAAGGTTTCGCTCCAGGGAGAGAACAAATAGTAATATCACATCAACCACAGATGACTACAATTCAGCTCTGGATAGCTCAGACATGGAGTTCTATGATGTGAGTGATGAAGAGACATCCAGAGCATCAACATTGACACCTTTGGATGATGTAAGTTACTTCAGGACACTAAGAACATATCCAAGAAATGTGTAATAGAAGTTGCCTATATATTCGCGATATATTAATTCTTTTCAATTGATTTCTAGCAATTAAAAGAAGTTGATCAAAAGTTGGAAAATCCACAACAGCTGCAGAACGCATTGACACAACTAGAGAACTTATTATTTGATTTTCCCAGCAGTGCTGAAGTGCTGTGGAGGATTGGAAAAGCTCACCAGAGGATTGCAGCTGAATCCCCTGATGTGACAACAAAAATGGTCCATTTAAATGCAGGTATGTACACTCCCCATTCAATTAAAACATCCTTAAACATCCTATACTCGCAGGGTTGGAAACATGTCGTCAAGCAATTGAACTCAACCCCAAATCCGGCGACGTGCATAAATGGTTTGCCATTTTGCTGGGCACGCGTTCCTCCCATCAGGGAATCCGCGACAAACTCAAAGACTCTGCCGAATTCAAACGCCACATAGATTTAGCCATCGAACTAATTCCGGAGGATGCAACGTGTCGATATCTGCTGGGCAGGTATTGCATGGAGATCGCTTCGTTGAAGTGGTACGAACGTAAAACTGTCGCAGCACTGTTTGACAAACTTCCCGAGTATACACACCAGGAAGCGTTGGATAGCCTTTTGCTTGCTGATCGGTTAGGAGAGGAAGACTGGAAGATTAACAAGCTATCCATTGCAAAGTGTTACTTTGCAATGGGGGACCATAAAGAAGGGTTGAAGTGGTTGGATGAAGCAAGCAAAATCACCAAGTTGGTGAAAGGTGAAGAAAGTATTGAGCCAGAGATTAAACAGTTATTGAGCAAGTACAATGGATACAGATAGGGCAGTGACAGAAAACAAATGAGATGCATGATCAAGACGCATAATTATATTTAAATTACATTTGTAGGAAGTTATAACGAAAAGCGGGATTGGAATGACAACAAAAACAGTTGAAACTGCAATGGGAGTGATAGGGTTTTACAAGGTTTAGAGTAGATTATCTTGGGGGAAAATTACTGATAGGTTAGCTATGATCACATGATAATTTGATGATAAAGTTGATTGTTTAATCACAGTGCATTTGCAGTCTATCATATTGGTTTTTAAAAGCCAGTTCTACAGTTGTTGATTTGTGGTTATTTATGATCATTCTATTTGTTGCAAGTTTGTTGGAGGGTTCTATGTTTGTTTATGTTAGGAAAAACTGTTGTACATTTTGTGGTGCATTCTCTATTTTATTACCTATTTAGAGTAATGCAATGTATGCTGTGCTCATTTTAGTCTACTCTAATAGAATAGAAAATAGAATTATGATGCTATGAGAAAATGAAAATTTTATATCGTACATAATAAAAAATAGTAATACAAAACCTGACACCGTGTTTTCTAATGATGCCTGATGTTGCCATTTACCAAGAAATTGAAAATGTAATTTAAACTTTTTTAACATCCAACAGCTGACAATAAACACCTTTTGCACCTAACTTCAACCTATTCCCATTTACTTTCCCCCTAACTTTGTCAAAAACGCCCTCATCAAAAGAATGTGGTACTAAACACAAGACATACCCACCGCCTCCAGCACCAGTCAACTTGGCATGCAAATCAAACCCAGCTAAAAGTCCAATAACCCTCTCAATTTCTGGATGTGAAACTCCCAGTGCCTTCAATAAGCTGTGATTGACATCAACCAACGACTAAAAACACGAACGTTGTCATTAAGCCCAATTGGAGAGAAAGACAATATAGCTCACATTTAACTTCCTATACACCTCATCCGACGAATCTTCAGCTAATCTCTCCAAATACTGAACTGCATTGAGTGCAACCTCTTCCATTGCATCCAACACTTTCTGAATCAACAAAGGAAATTCTTCTTTAAGTCTAGTAACCTTCTCAACCTGGGCTAGGGTGTTCTTCGGCACCTTAGTATCAACCAAGAAGCACTCCAACGGGAATTTTTTAGGATCTGTCTTTAATTGCTGTGGTTGTTCTGATTTTCTGAATTTTACTAAACCACCAAATGTGCAGATCATGTTGTCGATACCAGATGGAGTTCCGTGCATGACTCTCTCAGCTTGGAATGCCCAGCGACTTATAACTTCCCTATCACTATGTGTCATATCCAATCGAATATCATTGTGTTGTTTTAGTTGCACAAGTTTAAAGAAACCAGCTGCTATTGCAACAGCAAAAGATGCTGAACTACCTAATCCAGCTCCAATTGATAAATCTGTATCAATTATTATCCCAAAAGTTGAAAACTTTAAACATTGCTTCACAGGTTGTATCATACCAATGTAAACATACAAAAAGGCAAGTATGGCATTTCTCTGAGCTAGATCCTGAATTTCTGTATGAACTTGATCAATGTACAGCTTGACTTTGTTAGTGATAACATCAAAATCAATGTTTTCTGGTTCATAAAAGTTGTAGCTAGTTCTTTCTGGTTGAGAAAGCAATGGAAGGTCCCCACCGACATAACCAAAGAACTTTTCACAATTAATTTCAAGTTGTAAATTAATCGTTCTCATGTATAAGTCAATAAAACACGCCTCAGAAGTCTCTGATTGATGTTCATTGAGCCTAAAACTTGTTTGCCGATTAATACTAGCTGCAATTGCTAATTTTCCATAAACAACAGAGTGTTCTCCATGAAGTATAACTTTTCCTGGGGCTTTTATTTCAAGTGTTGTTAAGAAACGCCCTAAAAATACTTGGTTTAATCTCGTACATTGAAAACTACATTTTGAGAAAGACAATTTACCTTGAGTTGAGTTATCAGTTAATTCGGACATAGTTTAATTGATGTTTTTGTAATTTATTATTGTTGTAGACCTTGCTTGGATGCTTGTTGTCTCCACTGTTCAGGTGTGAAAGTCTTCTGACTAAATGCGTGGATTGATTTAAGTTCTTCTTTCAGTATTGCATTCACCAATCTTTAATTATGAATAAGAAATTACTCCTCGACACAACGTGAAGTTGATTCTATTTTACCTGTGCCGTTGTAGAGTTGGTTTACCTTCAAACTTGGGAGACACAATTGTGCATGAAAACTTCCCACCGCAACCATCTGAATCGTCCTGAACATCCTATACAAGGTCAAGAGACACCAGAAATGAATGAGGATAAAGAAATTTACATAAATTTGGTTTTAAACTTTTAGGTCAAACAGACAAGAACATACATTACAAAATGAGGTTTTCCAATCAAATAAAACTCAGCTTGACATCCACACAAACTAATCGTAAAGCCTTCAAAAACATACAATAAACAATTATATTTTACAAGATAATTATATTTATCAACCATAAGTCATGATACTTGCGCAATATATTCAATAAATCTCAATCTTCTAAACATCTATGCGATTTTCTGCTTTTTACCCGCCAACTCCCTTATTCCATCTTGCATGCCACAATTATGCTCCCTATCCACACTCTCAAATCTCCCAGGCACTTGAAACTGCACCACATTAAAATAAACAAAGAATCCAACAAAATGCACGCAACAATATACCGCAATCATCAGCGTAAATAAATCGGGATATCTATAAGGTGGCTCAAAAACTAAAATAACGAAAGTCAACGCCCCACTGCCAGCAAAAGATGCAAAAATCATTGTATACAAAATTAGCTGTTTCAACATTTGAACATCTCCAATAAAATGCTTATAAGTCACTCTTAGGACGTCGACGAAACTCCCAGAATAATCACTCCTCGCCTCCAGTTTCTCAATAATAATCATCTTCATATCTGACACAAACTTGGTGAATGTTTCTTCAAACTTCCCGTCCATGCCCCATCTTTCATGGCAGTACACAAAACTGGTGACATAGAACAATGTCAAGCTAAGATAGGCTACCACAAGTTTATCTTTAATAAAAAGTGGTAACATGCTGAATGTGGTGAGGTAAAGAAACCAGAAACATTGGAGGGGTTTTTTTGGAAGGTACAACATCACAGGAGTTGCAACTAAGAGGATACTCTTCTCATGAACTTGATAACTAAAGAGGAAGAAAGCCAGTGAGGAGTTTATTAAAGATGGTATAAACTTTTTTAAATTAGGATTGAGGAATAGATTGGCACTAGAAGGGAGTAATGCTGCTAGAGTTGAGATTGTGCAGTATCTGACCATTTCTGCAGGACAGAACTCCTTGAACTTGTAGATAATATTGAGGGAACACCAGACATTGGCTACTTTATCTTCAAACACACCTCTTGCAAGTGGGAAGAGTCGATGTACAACTTGTAAAGTATCCTCCAGTCTGAACAAAAAAGGAAGCCATAGTATTCCAAATGTCACAAGCACTGTGATGGAGATTTTCATCAACTTCCATATTCCTGACAGTGCTGAATGTCCTGGTTTAGGAATACATGATGACAACAAATACAAGAAGAATGGAAATGCATGATACAGCTCCATTTGTTTGTAATTCACAGCCAGTGAGAACAAAACACTCCCAAGCATATCAAATTGTAATGATAGTACTGTAATTGCTCCAATTGCAAGTCCTAAACTAATGCAATTATACTGAAAATGCCCATGATCAATAAGAATAATTCCAGGGTAAATCAATGTCAGTGTTATGACAGATTGTAGTGGCAGTTTAGGTGACCTTGTTGCCTTCGAAGATACCAGAAAGAAGATGACTATGGCAGGGATGTAAATCAAAACGTCACTTAGAAGAACAGTGTATCTCATAAATAACTTATGTTCTTCACTTTCAAACCCTTGAGACTTTGTGAGTTCCACAAAAGAGGGATTTATTACCCAAGCAAATAATCCATTGAGATAACTGTGGTATGCAGTGAGTGGTGGATAATCAAGTCCCCAGTAGTTCAAATCATTTGTTGTTGTATTGTGATACCATTGATTCATTGGCAAGTTGACTGTTATTTCCATCCAGTGTCTTTGTGCCTCATAGTCTCCATATAAAGGAGGTTTACCTTGTCCAGAATAAGGGTGGAGAGTAGTACAAAGCCGGAGGAAGATAGAGGCTGAGATTCCGAGGATTATCCAAGCAATTTCGTTTGTTGGTTTCACCTTCACCATTTTTTACTTACAGAAATTGCATTTGTTTCTTGTCAGTGTTTTAGGTTATTCTGCAGGCTTTCTCGATTTCAGCTGTTTTTTTTTTGTTTTTCGTTATATATGAGGATCTTAATCGTAGCTGACGTGTACTTAATTAGCGCATCTGCTACGCTGTGCATGCAATCATTTCTTATCAGTTGGGTAGTAATTATGGCACACCAAACAGAAATTACTCTTACGTAATTACATGCTAATTAATTGTAAAAATTAGTGTATTACTTTGCAAAACTATTGATTTTCTCAATAGATCTAATTCGTCTTTTATACGGTTCACAGAGTACACTTACTATAGATTTTTGTCTGTTTGCCGTGTTTGTAACCAAAAATATCGAAATTGAAGTAGACTGAGACTTACCACGCGTACAGCGTCCAACTCTCTAGTAATTTTGTCCTTCAGGTATTCAGGTGTATACGACGTCATGACACCAATGTTCAGGCTACGTTTTCACAGGTTTAGTTCCCAAACCGGATAGAACAATTAATCAACTCGACGATGAGTGGGAGATTCAATCAAACACAATGGATGCACAAGGCATGGGAGCGCGGTGAAAAATACAAAGTTTAGGCAGGTTAAATTTAGAAAAACATTGCAACGTAGGCAACTTAAGATGCAGATTTCAAATTAGAATTAGCAATGTAAGAAAATTCCTAATTGTAATTAGGAGCACATGTCCTCAGCAGTAAAGTGCCATATCCCCCCCTTACACTATATTCTTCCAAAGAGACTAAAGTTTCAAATGCTCGGTTCAATTAATCGCAGAGATGTTTGCACAAGATCCGGAATTTCTACCGCAGCACATGCCCGGTTGCCTAGCAATGGACAGTTAAAAGATGCGCACCCGTGTTATCGCAAAAACCGATATATAATTCCACTTTCCTCTAGTACAGTAAATTTCTGAAATATGTATTCCGTGCAATATAATAGAAATAAAATTGCTATAATTCTTAATTTAAGTTAAATTACTTATCCCAACTACCAAAAAATTACTCCATCAATATCTCTTCAATAGTCTTATCCCCCTGCAGAGGCGAATTCCCCAGAGTATTTTCACTCTCTAAATATTGCCTCAGCTCTGCTTCTAAATCCACTTCCTGCGCAGCACCTCCACTTGCTGCATTCCCAGTAGTTCCAACATCTGGTTCTGGACCTACCACGCCCAACGCTTTCCTCACACCAGCAATAGGCACCACATCGCTCGGGTTCAACCTCTTGGCAATATCCGTGAGATTACTGGTAATTGTACTGGCTAAAGACATCTCCTCGTCACTGGGACCAGGCAGATTGCTCAAATGGGCAGGGACATTCTGGGACAGTCTTTGATGCTGTATCTTATGCAACTTATCCAGTAGGCCAGACATATCATTGAGCTTAGTTTGAAGTTCAGCCTGTTCGTCTGTACTCTTCACTACATCAGACATATTATCCAAAAACTCTACATCAATTCCTAGTTCACTTAAAGATTTTAACTCATCAACATCAATCTTGACTGCATCTAAAGAAGATTCGATTACAGTCTTGACAGCTTCCTCTTCTTCTCGCAAAGATTTCCTGTCTTCAAGAGTCTTCCTAGTTTTTGTATGCTCACCTCCTGTCATGAGATCCAAGAGACTATCAACCATGTAGACACTATAGTCACAATCCCTTGCAAAGTCCAAGATGCTCTCTGCATACTGCACGGCTGCGTCTGACCCATAGGTGTTATAAACCAACTCGGACTCTTCTTTACTTAAATTAGCAAAGGCTGAATCGTAACTTGGAGCATACGATCCGAACGCTCCATAATACAATGGTTTAACTGGCTTGGCAACGTTCCGACGATCTTCTCTGAATCCTTGCAGAGCACCTGTGCCTTCGGGGACTTTACCTATAAGTTGCCCCAGTAAAACAGGCCTCTTTTTGGTTCCCGGTATGACACCATCGCCACCAACAAGAATGTTAAGGTGAGTAGTGCCGTCTTTTCTTTGTCGAAGGAAGCCCATGTTAGGTCCACCTCGTCGCGGAGGCGCGTGGAGTTTAGCCTTTGCTTCACGCGCTGCCTTCTGAGCTCGAGCAAGAACTTCCTCAGGTTCCAAGTCATCAGGAATGGCTTCAAATTTAGTCGCAGGCATCTTGCGTTTAGCTAGAGGGGACAGATGAGTGTGGTCGACTTTGTATTCGGCGCGAATTTCTGGAGGAACTTCAAAACCTATGAAAATACAAGTGTATGACAGAGTTTATGAGATTGAGGATGAATGTGTTGGCATACCAAGTTCAGTTTTGGTCAACTCAGGCATAAGAGATAAAATCCATCCACATTTATCAGGCTGTGCAAGTTTCAAGCCAGCATGTAACAACTTCTTACTTGCTTTGTAATAGATAGTGTCAGCGTGGTTATATTTCATTGCATTGTTGCACATCAGTTTAAAATCTTCCGTGAAATCCTATGAAAAAATACCAGACACGAGGAAAATGTAGATTTATAAGAAAACAAAGCAATGCTGGTTGCCTATAGTAACCAAAAGATCATTCAACAACTCACCGGCAGGTTCTGATACTCATTGTCATCAATCTTCTGTCTCATTGTACTACAATCCATGGGACTTGTAATAATTGAGCTGTAACCAGGTGCAATATTATCAGTAACAGGCCAAGCAAAAAACTGCTGAGGATCCTTTTTCTCAATGGCCTTTAAGAAATGCTCTAACATTCTTTGGATGGTATTCTTCTCCTGTATCTTCTTAATAACACAAGTTCTTGGCTCCCTGTAAGGACTGCCAAGTTGAGCCATGTCTGGCTTGGGTGATCCAGTGACATCTTCATCTTTCTCATCAACATCCATTGGAGTCCCAAGACCCATGTTTGAAGAACATGGTGAAGCAAGTGTGGCTTGTACACTATGAGGATCTCCATCTGATAGTGAAGCATCCTCACGCTTCCTCTTTTTATCTTTGTGATGATGCTTATGCTTTCGCTCTTTGTCTTTGCCCTTATCTTTTTTCTTCTTCTTTTTCTTGCTTTTCTTGTGATGTGAGCGGAGTAGTTCAGATTGTTCAGCAGCAAACTGGCCAGTGTATTGAAATTCTTCAGAAATTGCATAGAATAAATAAAAATTGGAGAGAAATAAGGACAAATTGCAAGAGATAAGAAACTCTACTGCTATCCTAGTAAGCTGCAAGAAAAAATACCTGAATTATGTTCAGGGGTGCTTTGTCCACCCACTTTAAGTATTAATTTGAGTCCTGGTTTCTCCAAAGCAGAAGCATCGTCTTCGTACCGATCCCGCCTGTGTTTTTTATGTTTACGTGTTGAAGGTGAGCCAACGCTTTCACAGGGAGAGCCAATCATGTCCATCTTATTAAAAAGTTGAAGAATTGAATAATCAAATTCTTGGCGAGAAAAATTGCTTACTTTTAGAGACTTTATATTGATAAATATAAGAAATCACGAGAGAATTCGTGTAACTATCTCTGTTGATGTTGATGGACGTTGACAAAGCAACGACTTCTAACGAAGAAAAACGAAGTATGGTGTAGTGTCACATTGGTTGACTATAGTAAATATAATATTTGAAATATTTCTTGATTTAGAAAATAATTTATTGATTTAAATAAAAGTGACGAAAATAAACTAAGAAATAAACCTTTCCATATCTTTTACTGTACTTTATAGCAGTTGGGCTTATTGATTTGCACGCTAGACCAAAAATTATAAAAAATAAGTGATACAATTATTATTTCAGTTTTTTTTTTCTCCCTCGTTCTTTCGTTTTAATAAACCCCTTTATACCCATTAATATACATGCAGTTTTCAACTCATAATTTATACTGTTTTGAATTCTATAGATGCAGATTTATCACGTACAAAGCAATGTTCATGTCCCTTCCCCGGAAAATCATAAATTACGAGAAATGTCTTCAACTTATCGAGGACAACCCAGTCAAACAGTGTTTCACCGAGTCCAACATATTGAAAAACATCCCTGAATGTCTCCGAGCGTCGCCTGGCTCCAAGAATGATAACATAAGCCGGCATAAACCGACGCAAAACAACGTAAAAGACATAAAATACATAAAACTAAATTACGACAATGCGCTGTTTACACTCTTTACCCTGCAGCGTGTCCTCTTTTCTGCTGCAAGCTGCACACTCCTGCCTGATCCAGCCAGTGTCACTGTAAACGAGGAAAAAGGGAGAAGCAAACATTTGCGCATGTCAATTAGTCATGTAACAATAAAAAATCATCTGTCAAAAATAAATCGTGATTAGAAATTAGTGGCAGTTGAGGATGTAAGGAATGTTTTAATGTTTAAAATAAGACCAAGTTTGTAAGTGCCGCTGTTTCAATTGTTTTCTTCTGTTTTACCCCCGGATGGGTCGTGGAGCAGCAACGGAGTGGATTTAGGGCGTGTCCTCCCTCCTAAATCAAAAGACACACTTTTTCCAATGCATGACAGAGTCAAAGGTGGATTTTAGTGATGCAGAAAAAGAGAGACAATCGAAGAGATGTGAGCGCTTGAAGACGAAAGGCGTAGCCATTTTGATTTTGACGAATATTGACATACGTCGTCGGAGTCTAGACAGAAAGTCATTTGTTACGGCCAAAGTGACATGTAAACATTTGCCGAATTTCGGCTGTGCTGTCTGAGTGCGGCGTTTGCGAGTGAAGTGTCCCCCCAAAACCCACTGAAGACCTCTCTCCTTCCTCCTGGCGTCCACCACCGCATCCCAAACAACTCCCAATAACTTGATTCCGCGTTTCGCACGTCTTACAAGTGTTTATCCCTCGTCCTCGCGAATCCTGCTGCCCTAGTGTTGTCAAGTCCGCGCAATCTTGGTCACCTCCAGCATCCAGACTCATCCCTACCGGAGCATCCTATACCTGTCATCCCTTCATTTCTGTGGCAACCGCACGTCGCCGTCGGTAAAACGCAATAAATAACCTCACTCGCTGCACGGGCAGCAGGAGGCCGCGCGCGAGGTGCGTGCGTGAGGTTGTTTACAAGTTGTCAGCCCATTCGGGGGGGACGCGGTGATAAATCGAGGCAGCCAAGAAGAGCGCAATACAGTAGAATCCACAAACGGGTGCATGGAAAAGAGTGCGGCGGTTGGAAAGTGAACAGGAGAGGAGGGTTGCTTCTATTTTTTTTTTTACAATTTGAAGAAGAAAGTGCGCAGAGATGATGGCAATCGACGTGGGGATTAGCAAGCAACGAATGGGACATTGTAATGTACGGCAAATGTAAGTTAGTTTGAAAATATTAATTTTTAATATGAATTGCACCTATCTGTTGGGGTAGTTGGTGATAAAAATTGAGTTGTTTTGTTATTTTCCACCCATTTTCCTTGGCTTTCCATAAATATATATATCATATAGTTTTTTTCGCAGTAAGTGTAGTTATCTGTGTTGGCAGATGGTTTATTTAGTGATTTAGCATGGTGTTGAGGACTTGAAGGGCATATCAATTTACGCTGATTAGAACTCGCCTGCTAAGTGCCCAGCAGCCTGTGGAGCGATGCGAACACTGTTTAATACACAAACAGCGCGCTTAGCACTGCTTCATTGGTGCTTGGTACATGTTTGACTTTTTATTGTGCATTTGACGGTTTGTTGTTTGCTCTGGCCATGTCTGCAGGAAACAAGAATTCTTAAAACAAGCCAATGTTGAAAAAGCAGGAGAGGCAGGTAAATGAAACACACGCTTTAAATGTGTGTGCATTGAAATGTCGAAACAAGTGTCGAGTTTCTTAAGAACTCTTTCGAGAAAGAATGGAAAAATCGCTCAACAGCAAGAGTTAGTATTTTAATTTCCACGAAAATCTATGCACACGCCAGAGGGAAAGAAGTATGACGAATGTTGAAAACTTTGTTGAGTGTGCCTTGATGCAGTTTGTGATTTGTGTGTGATTAAGAGCGTGGTGAGTTGTTGTGATTGGTGTTTAATTGTTGTTGTAGTCGATCAACGCAAAGTTTTTAAACTGATTTAAGAGTTTATTAAAGTTGGTGCCGTTTTGTCGGAGTTTGAACTGTTTGCCCGTGATTTGCCTGGTGTTTCACTCACGATGTGGCATAATTTGATTGTTGATTTGTTTTGAATCGCGTGATGAGAAATCGATAATTTACAAAACATGGACATTACTAATAGTACCACACCGAGTGCAGTGTGTAAACAATTGCAAGTTTCAACTAGGAACACTGGTGCAATTGCAGTGGAGAATAATGAAGTAATGTGAATTTTCCTTCCTTATACATCATGTCATATTGTCGAAGGTAACGAAAGATGGTTTTGGGAGATGACGGAGCGAGCATGACCTATGTTAACTCAGTAAAAATTGCGTATGAAACGACGCGATTTATTGCCCTCATTTGTCCTTTTGCTAGTTGTGAAGTGTTGACGCTGCCGCCGGTGTACGATCTACCAACCCTCGAAAATGGAACGCACACATCTCAAGTCTGAAGAATTTTGAACAAAGCACGCGGAGATGGTGTAGGACACCTTGTAAGGGCTCTCCAGAAATGAAAAGTTCCTTACTTTTAGTCGTCTATGATTTCATTAAAAAAAAAACTCCAAATTCAAACAAGTTAAAAGTTTCTATGAAATACCCCCTCAATAAATAAGAAATTTATGGTTAATTTTGAAGAACTTTTTAGAAAACTGCCCATACTAGAACCTATCCAATCCTCCAACGTTCCAACAACTTCCAACACTCTTCCAACATATTTCCCCCTTTTGGCCTTCTCGTTTCCTCTTCACTTCCGGCTCAAGTGTATTACACCATAAACTGAGTGCATGTGCGGGGCTCGTCTGCATGCTCCATTTGTATTCTTTGCCTCGTTGTCGATTTGTTTGCCGCACGTTCCATATTTATTCCGCGCCGCGTGTTTGTTCTTATTTATACGAAAGCCGGGGTGCACGGGGCGACGGTGGTGGTGCACGTATTGTTACGTAAAATGATGGCAATTCCCATTCAGGCGACGTGCGCGCCCGCGTACGCGGATGCGAAAAGACACACACTCTTCATAGTTTCATATACATCCCCCTCAAACACCTCGCGCGCATTTTGTAATCTATGCGGAGCGCAAGTTTTCCGGTTGAAGTCGGCAAAGTTTGCGCCGTTTGCGCGCGACGGTGCATGCACGGACATTGACATGGCGCAGGGTTAGTGCGGATCGCAGAGGATAAGGGTTGGAGATGAGAAAAAACGCCCGAATTAAGTGGATTTTTGTTTGGCGTGTTGGTGGATGACGGAAATATCCGTGTTATGTCGCAGGAATGACATCGATGAGATTTTAAGATGTGATAACAATGTAATAAAGGAACGTACCTTTTCAAACAAGACGAAGAGGAAAGCAAGGAATGGTGAAAATTCTGGAAACTTCTTAAACAATTTTGTCACATTTTATTTTGTGGTGACATTTAACGCAAATGTTTACGAGCACTCTGCATTCCGGAATTCAAAACTGGTTTTTCCGCGTGTTTATGAAAATCCACTGCCGCCACCGGCAGAGGCGGCGTGCTCCGCATGTTGAAAACCTGCGACGTGTGCGCCATTAAAATATGAATGAGCTGTGACGCATGCGAGTCGAGACAGTTTACTGTCTAATTTGAATTCACGCGGGTATAAACACAGCCGCCGCCAACCGCCACCGAAAAGCACAAAATCACTGGGGATTTACATCGGCGAAATATAAAGCACAACAGGAATTTCAAGCACATTCGAGTCTTTAGTAAAGCTTAAAAAATGCGAGAGTTGCGAAAATTGGCAAAATTTAAGTTCACTTTGAAAATTAGTTAAATTAAATTTTAAGAAATTACTCCAGTTGTCTTGAGGGGTGGAGATAGAGGAAGAAAAATATACGCAGAGAGGAGTTTAAAGAGTACACCGTGAGCATAGTAGCGGAGAAAATTGGAAAACACGAGGCAGGACGGACAAGACAACTGCCCATTAAGCGGAAATCCACCCTTCAGCCCTCCAGCAGCAACTCTTGGAAGACTAACTAAGCAGAAACCTTATGTTTTCTTAAAACGACAAAAGCCAGGAACATCAGTTCGTTCCCAACAAAGTCCATGGCCAAAAAAAAAAAAGGAAAGCGAATTAAAAGTAAAACATGAGATTACATCCCTTCTTTCCTCCTCTACAACATCTGCATCCACTGCGTACTTTTCTCCCTTTGCAATATTTAAATATTCCATATTTTATTTCATGATTATTCATAAATTAATTTGAACTTATGCTACATCTCCATTCGTAGGGTTGTGTTTCCACCCCAAAGCGGTGCTTACACTACTGGGGCGTTATTTGTCTTCTTTCGCCGTGTTCTTTTTATTGTTATCGCCGCTTATTAAAAGTGTATTCCAACTGTGGCATTGCGGTGATGACGCCCTCATCTCTTTATGAAGGGTGGTCGTAAGTGTCGTAAAGTCAGTGAAAGACCGCAGATGATGACAAAAACGACCGCGTATGACGTTTTACGACTGCGCCATACTTGTTTATTGTCGCATCTGTTGCGGGGTAATAATATTTAGACTAAAATTGTATTTCAGAAAGGCGTGCCGCCCCCAATAGGCGCTCCAATTTAATGAGGTAATAATACGATATGTGAGACTTTGGAGTGAGGAGGTTTCATTTGCATGCGGAGATAGAAAACATTATGCAACTAATAAGTTGCCGCTTCTCAAAAGTCATTTCATGAACATAGCTCACCGCTGCATATTTAATCGCCGCCTTCGGCTGTTATTGTTTTATATTATGCCAACAGCGACCCCGTGGCAAACAAATTAAAATGTTGGCGGATGTTATTTGCATTTACATGCGCGGAAACCTTCTTGTTCCGCTTTTACCGAGCATTTGGGACGCATTTAAATGCAGATTATTCTAGTTAAACATAATATAATTAATTAATTTGCTTCTTAACCTGAAAACACAGGGGATGGACTACATCCTCGGCCCAAGTTGGCCCCCGCATGAAAAAAAAGCACACTAAAAATTATTATTCCATGCGGTTTCCTTCCAAGGCGTTGTATTTCTCCGGAAACGGAAAACAAGTTTAACGGAACCGGTACGCGGGGGGCGGCACCAACATGCAAAATGCAAACAAGAACTTTTTCTAGCACCACCGCCACCCTGCAAACTTTGGCATCGTTTTCATCGTCCACTTTTCCAACTTCCTCTGCTTCTCTCAGCCGCGGCCGGAAGTGCCGCTTCCAAAAATTGGAAATAGAAAAGGCAACTAGCTTTACCTGCACCCAACCAACACTCTTTCTGCATGCGAGTGATACAGGGTACTTCCGAAAGCCAGCAAGTTATAGCAGGGTTGACGCACGAAAAGAATGAGTACTGTTTAGCGTGACATTTGGTCTCTTTCGACACTGGGGGCGGTTTGAGGAGGCACGGGCCCGACGCGGGGGATGTTTGACGTTGTTGCACACCAACACACGCGCAATAATTGCACTCGGGAATCGGCCCCACGGCGACACTTGCACGAAACGACCTTCTGCTAGCCGGCAAGCGGCGGCAGGCGAGCGAGGGGAGGCTGCAGGAGGAAGGAAAACTGCTTCGGTTTCTAGTTTTCGCGTATTTTGTGCTGCATTTTCCTCAGAATCAACTCAATGTTACCTACCTTTGCTTCAAGTTTCAATAAATTATTCTTCGTAAATTAAAATCTTATACCGAGCGAAAGATGTTTTTATTTGGGTCTAAGTACCCCCCCCCCCTCCTCCTCCTCCTCCTCCTCCTCCTCCTCCTCCACCACCTTCTCCTCTTCTAGCTTCAGAGCTTAGAACTAATTTTGTGTGGCAATAAATACTAAAATACTGCAAAAATATGACTTTCATAATTTCATCTCCAAGGAGCGGTTGGTTGGTGTGCTGTATAACGACCGCCAAGAAAAACCGAATTAGTCGCATTCGGGGCTGGCTGCCGGTGTGTTTTATGCGTTTGCCGCCGAGCGAAGGGTAAAACAATTCGGACGCGGATGAAAACTAGGATCTCATCTCGTGCCTCACAATGCCTTCCATCTTACAACCTACGAGTTAAATTGAAGACGAGCTGGCCGCTCCCGAAGCCGATAAAAAACAGCTGGCTCAGCTTGTTCAACATAACAGCATTGCCAGATATCTCAGAGAATTAATAAAAATTAATGGAAAATGTCAGTTCACCTCTTGACTTAGTTTAAGTGCTCATCTAGCTAACCCAACCTGTCATGTGCTTTGTTGCAGTTAAAATTCCTTGGGGATTGATTCGACTCGGTTAGATAATGTTGAGCGTGGCGACGGGCGGCGACACCTCGGTGCCGCAGCAGCAGCTCGCCGCCGGCGTCTATCCGGCGACGAGCGCCGCCGCCTCCGACAATGATCAGGCGCAGTTCGAGGCTGATAAACGCGCCGTATACAAGTAATTGCCCCACAATCATCTAGGAGCCAGCCATCAAATGACGTCCAAAAACGATGAATTTGTGTTGTAGGCACCCTTTATTCCCCCTTCTGGCTCTTCTCTTTGAGCGCTGCGAATTGGCAACGCAGTCCAGTGACCCTCAATCTTCCGACGCCTTCAACATGGACATCCAGGCTTTCGTCCAGCACCAGGAACGGGATAGAAAACCTTTTCTGTCAAATGAACCCGAAATAGACGGACTTGTAAGGACTATCATTGCCCGTCTTACTTGAAACCTTGAGTCACTGTTAACCATTCGTTGTTCTTAGATGATAAAAGCAATCCAAGTCCTTCGAATACACCTCCTCGAACTGGAGAAGGTCCAAGAGCTGTGCAAAGATTTTTGCAACCGGTATATCACATGCCTCAAAGGCAAGATGCAATCGGAGAATCTTCTTCGCTCTGATTACGCCGGTGGCGGTGCCGGACCACTCGTTGGCGGCGGCGGCAGTGCGCTGGGCATGGAAAGCAACAACAACCTCCTTTCGCACGGCGCCAATTCCGACACAGGCTCGGAGAGCAACAGTCCTGTGCAGTATTCCATCAGTCCGCAGGCCGTACGTTAATCTAACCCTTACCACTCTCTCTAATTTCACCTCCCACATCCACCCCCAGCTTGGTTATTTTAACTTATTGTTTGCCGTTTGCATTGTAGTCGATCGCACCAACGACGCCTCAACAACAGCAACAGGAGATGAACGCGTTCAATCTCGCCGCCTACCAACAGCAGCAGCAGGCCACGCATCAAGCGATACAGGCACAGCAAGCGGCCGCAGCTGTCGCCGCCGCTGTCCAGCAGCAGCAGCAGATGCCCTGCGATGGGCTGGTTGTCCATGGCAGCACGCCGCTCAGTCAAATTGGCGCAAACCTAGGGTGTTCAGTTCCACCGAGTGAATCTTCCGGACCCTTGTCTCCAGCACTGACGACGACTCCTGGCGGATCTGGGGATGAATGCGATAGTGACTTTGCTTCCAGGTCTAACTATCGGAAGCAGAAGAGAGGAGTGTTGCCTAAGCAAGCGACGAGTGTAATGCGGTCATGGTTATTTCAACATCTAGTCGTGAGTGTTCTAACCGCAACTATCGGAAACCTCGAAAATAACCTCACTTTTTGTAGCATCCTTATCCCACTGAAGACGAAAAACGCCACATTGCTGCACAAACAAACCTAACGCTGCTCCAAGTCAACAACTGGTTCATCAATGCACGTCGGAGAATTCTCCAACCCATGCTAGATGCCAGTGCGCCCACTGGGGGGGAAGGTGGATGTGGTGGAGAATCGCCTTCCAGTCAAAGTAAAAAGAAGAAAACCGGGCATAACAACAACAGACGATTTTGGCCACAGGATTTCGGGAATATTCAACCACAAATCGACGGAGGTACAAATGCCACTCTCTACATACTCTCTCTTTAACACAATATGCCATTTTTAGGATTGCTATCAAGTTCAGATGATGAAGGTGATTCCTACAGTGAGGATGGGGATGATCCTGGTTTGGTGATAGACGCACATGCGATGGAAAACGGTCATGCCAACAACGAAGTCGCAGTGAACCTGCAATTCAATAACCATCACAGTCCGAAGGAGAAATAGGCCAGAAAACAGTGATGTAAGGGCTTTCCATTATTTATAATTAATTCTAGTTAGCTTAACAACGCGCAAATGAGGAAGAAATAGTTGCAGCGCAAGGAAACGCGTTGTAATGTCTGCAACAAAGAAAAGGCTGATTGTATATTGTATTATAAGTGATTATCTTCCTTTGATCGCCTGACAGACAGCTTTTCTACTTTGGGGGTTTCGCATTGATTTTGAAAGTTTCTTAACTGATTATGACGAATGTATACCAATTGAATACAATTATTATCTCCTACACAAATGCAGCATGATGATGCGGGGAATAAGTAACAAAGCAACATGTATACGTAATATATACCTCATCATTATGAATGAAAATATGAGATACGAATAACAAGTTACATTACTGAAGAAATTTAAACAAAGCTAAAAAAAAAAACAAAAAAATAAATGAGCAGCTTGAATTTAGTTCGTTAGACATTAACGTTAATGTATACGTGAAACCAAAAAAATATTAATCTACAATGACAAACAAATGCATACTCATAAATGTCGCACTCACGCAGTTTGCTGATTGCGACGAGATGAAGAAGTGAAATAATTCAGTATTATCTGTTTTCATACATTAATTATTTAATATTCTAACTCTATCTGTATACCAGTATTGATGCGGGGGAGTAACGATAATTACGATTAAAATATGATACATTAAAGGTATTCCAAGTAAACGCTTTGGGAAGAAAGCAACAAAACGAAATGTATACTAAACGAGGAACCCATATACGTAATTTACAATAATAATACCTAAAATAAGTACTCGTTAAGGAATTAAGGCAAATTTACTGAGAATAAGTGTATATTGTATCATACTGATCATACTACTCATCAGCATCAAAAATTACCATTAAATTAAGTCTTTGTTCACTTGTTTTTCATCACGTTGAGTGCCATTTTGTCAGCGTCAAATTTAGGTTATTTTCGCGGCTAGTGATGTGTTTGAATTGTTCACTTTTTAACTTCAGCAACATGATGAAAATATTCCTACTTTATGTAACGCGAGCGCCGCATTTATTTAATTATAGCAAGAGATCGCTGGAACGCTAAATAATGATAAATTACTCTAGACTCTAAGAAGTTAAGTTAGTTGAGGTTAGATGAGTTATCTAGCGCATGTGTAAAACAGCGATGCAACAACCGAATCGATGTTACATAAGTTTTTAGTTGCTATTGTCAGTCTGTGATACAATTATGAGGAACGTAATTTAAATGTGACGCATGCAGCGATGAAAAGAAGCAACATACTGCTATGACTACATTGTAATTCCGTTTAGGGCGCGTGATTGTGGGGGTGTGCAAGAAGCGTCTGTGCAGAGGGTGATTGCTGTTTGGATGTAGTGTAGGGGCACGAGAAACATTGTTTTATTAGAAAGTAATAACTACGATACCGCCCGATGATATAAGAAAACGCAAAACAAATTGATTTACAAGTCGCTATACGAATATTGTAGTAAGCAGCGTAGAGGAATGTAAAAAAAGCATCAAGGATGGAATATGTAGCTAGTGTCTTCTCACCACTAAATCTGAATGATACAATGATCATTTTAATTCCTAATTGCCAATATTGTAAATTTAAACATGAGATATGAGGTTAAAAAGGTGGACTGTGGTCCAACCAACTTTTAAGATACGAATATATTGATTGCTTCTTGTGACTCTATGTATACGCTCCGAATATGAATGAATACTCTTTTTATAAACAATCTAAGAGTGCTATTCTTTTTTTTCCAACACAACAAAATTCTCCCAGAAACAAAACGGACAATAGATTTGAAATCTGCGCGCATAGGACAGATTGTATCTGAATATTTATTTTTTATGTCACTGGTCTTATTCTCTCGTAAGAGATGATACTCCGATTTCAAATGTTTTATTAGTACTCACGAAGGTGCCAAACAGAACAAATTGTACATCATGAGGCGCCTCTCGCTTCACGTCTTTGTCAATACCAAAAACACCCTTGAAATATTTTTGTAGCAGTCGAAACTTGAGCTAGGCAACTTTTACTTCAAACGCCGTTCCCAAGAAGACTTCTTTTTAAGTTCTTTTATTTTGATAAGAAAGGCAGCAACACAATAAATTTTAATATTGTTCAAGTCTTCACTTAGTGTCTCTTAGCATTACCTATTTCTTCCTTACAATTCTAATCTTAAACTTAATCATTTTCACTTTGGTTAACAGTCTCAAGTCACGTCCTACGTCCTCTTTTCACGGGCCTTGTTACTTTTGGTTGATGTGACTTCATATGCATTCTTAATCCACCCTTTGTGGCACAAACCTTCCCACATTCTTCACAAGCCACTTGACCCTTTTGTAACACTGATAAATCCTCAGTGTCATATTTCAAATCATCCTCATCAACATCCTCCTCAAAATCATCCCAATTGCTATTATCATATTGCTCGTCATATGGAGATAAGTCCATTTCTAAGAATTGTGCCAAGTTGTATGCAAGTGGCAGTGCTTCTTTGATTTCTGTTTCAATAACTGACATTTTTCTGCATTTTTTCAGGCGTTTGTGGCGATTCAAGTCACGTTCTTCTTCGTAAATTTCCCCACAAGCATCACAGATGCAACCTAATAATGTATTATTATTTACAACTCAGGAGAATTGAACATGAATGTATATGCTTCTAAATTAGAAAGTATAAACAATACGTTTTGAAGCTAACGAAGTAAATAAAAATAATTATGAATAAAAGTGTGTTGTTACCGTCTTTCTTCACTTTAATCCAGAAAGAACTGTCTTTTTTGTTCACAATTAGGTCATAATCCTTGGTCTTGGTTGTTTTGACCAAAACCTCTTTAGTGTTTTTCCTATTGCAGATTATACTGCGTGTGATTAGATCTTCAAAGTCAAGATCCATCGAAAGTACTTCTAACTCACTAGAAGCACAAATAAATAATCTATTTAAATAATCTGTAGTTTCTTTGCAAATCACAATATCTGTGGGCTTTTCCAAATTTTCAAGGTTAGAAATCCAAACAGATTACAGGGTTGCCTAATTTTGAAATAGATCTTTTTCAGAGTTATCTTAATAAACTCGTTATTATCATACTGTACAATGCTGTAAAATGTACTAAGAAAAAACGGATTAAAATGCTACGTTTACATTATGGAACCTTACATTTCCTTATGAAAACTGAGCATATTTTGCCTCCAGAAACATGGCAACCGGATCGTTACAACGAAAAATTTCAGCTATGCAACTTCATATTCACTTTCACTTCTTTAGTTTAATCTTCTAACAGCTGTTCAATTACTAAACTGATTTCTTCAAATTTTTAAACCGTTTTGGGCCAATATTACGACAAATGTCTCAAAAAGCCGAAATGCGTAAAATTTTAGCTTTAAGTGACAACCACTCCACCACTAAAATAAGTAACACCTGTCTAGAGAAATTAAAATCCTTCCAAAGGAAGTACCCAGATGTTTCTCTTGATACCTTTAGATATGAAACATCAGGAGATACAATTCTCCACTGTTCAGCACGCCAAGGAAATTTTTTAACGTGTTCATACCTATTGCGATATTTCCATCCTGATTGCCGGAACAAGGATAATAAAACGCCGCTGCATGAAGCAGCGCAGTTTGGCAGAAGTGACATAGTTGAACTTCTGATTAAATGTAAAGCAGATGTGAATGCTTTGAAGAAGGCAGATTGGACACCATTGATGCTAGCATGTACCAAATTAACCACAACTGAAGCAGCATCTAAAGAGGCAGGAGGAATTGTAGAAAATGAGAATTACAAAATAGTTGATTTGTTACTTACAAATGGAGCTGTTGTCAATTTTCAGAATAAGGATGGATGGTCTGCACTTCATCTGGCAGCCAGAGAAGGAGATCTACACATTGCAACATTATTATGTGATCATGGAGCAAATCCAAGATTGAGAACTAAAAATGGGAATACCATACTGCACATTGCAGCTTTACACAAAAATGCAAAACTATTTAATTATCTCTACTCTTCTAATAATAGTGTGATAAAATCACCTTCAATCTTAAAGACAGAAGAAATACTCATGCAGGGTAATCATGGGAACTATCCATTGCATGAAGCTGTACTCAGTAAAAACCTAGAAATGTTTAGACTAGTTGCAAGTCTGACTTTAAAAATGTTGAAAAGTTTACAAACTCCCATGGAAGTACTACTAACAGACCAGGAAACAAAGTTGGAGCAGTTGACAAACAAAGTAGACTACAATATGCTTCATTTAGCAGTCTTCATTGGATGTATGGATATTGTTAATGCATGTGTAAATGAATATGGTTTTGATGTACATCAGAAAACCAAAGACAGCCAGACAATGCTGCATATTAGTGTGATGGGTGCAGGGAGTGATGAAGTGTATCAAAAGTTGTTAAATTTAGGTGTAGATGATGGCATTGTTGATAAATTTGGAAGAAGACCAGGTGACTATAATTTAATACAAAATAAACACTGATTTGGATATTTATCTAGTTAGAATACGTTTAGAAGTAGCTTTTTAGAGGAAACAGGTTTATCACAAATAAATTGCTGCCTTATGATCAAATGTTTATCGTCAGCAACATGTTTAAAAATTTATCATATACTTAGAACGTAACAAATTTGAACAATTAACTGTTTGATGGTACTAACTCGTCTTAGCTAGTAGAGAAATGACCACTTTTAGATAAACCTAATGTTACTTTGAAGAGTCGAAATTAAAGTTGAGAACCAAGTAAACACAAAATTAAATTACTCCCTGATAACGGTAATATTAGCACCAACATCGAAATTCAAGTCTATTTTCGACGGATATACACTCCTCAAATTTCCTTCCGCGTCCACAACTTTTACTTGTTCAACAACAATCTCGGCCTCTTTCCCCATTAACAACACAACATCCTGTATAACTGTATCCGCTATTTTCTTAGTGAGTGGTACATTTGCATGACTTGTCACTTCAAGTAGTACTGTAGTAGTGTTAATAGAAATCTAAAAACAAGGTAGGAGTTAATAATCAATCAATTATCTATGCTAGATACCTGTCGTAGGTATATGTGAAGTTGGTACCTTTGACACATCACTATTTGTAATAGGAGGAAAAGAAATCACTTCCTCTTCAACCACCTCCACTCCCTTCCTCTTTAAAAGACAAGCATAATTTGCTTTCCCTTCTAGCAAATACAGGTACTTATGAATTCCTGAATAAACATTGCGCTTCTTTTCCTTTCTCAAGTTATCAGCCTCAGTCTGCAGTTGATCAAACAACTTCTTACCACTCAATATTTTAGGCGCATTCAGCGGTTTTATCATTAGTTCCGAGGGTTTCATCGCCGTATAAATTAAAGTAGAGCCTGTGAGTGTGTTTGCATCATGTGTTGCAATCGTAGCAGCATTTCGCTTTTCGCAGAGTGTCTCATGCAATTTCGTCTGCAGATGGATGAATTTTTTGAACGTGTCTTCAGTGAATTTAATTCCGTGAAGCAGACAACAAATGATATTAGGACGCACAGATTTGGCTTCATCTCTGAAAACAACTTTTAATGCTTCATCTGAAATATTTGCATATTTCACATGGAGTTGTATAGAATTGTCATTAAGCTTAGATGATAATAAATTATTTGCAATTGGTGTATCAGCAGATTGTTTGCCTTTCTTCTTCTTTGATACAGTTGTAGATGCTGCATCTTTAGGTGAATGCAGTTTGAGATAGTCAAGAATTTGTTTAGTCCTGCATTGATCAATAAGTTTCAAGAGTCGACGGTCCCGGATTGGATTACCTTTTAAATTGAGCTCTAAAAACATTACAATAACACCTCTTGCCTAAATATGATTGAGTAAAACATTTGTCTACAAACCTTTGAGTTTCGCACAATTTGCCAAACTAAAAGTCACTTCACCAATCTTGTTATGAGCAATATCAAACAACTTCAAATTAGTGATTATGTCAATATTCTCTGGAATACTTGCAATCAAATTATTGCCTAACATTACATCACTCAACAATTGCAAATTGCCATTTCCCATGATGTCAGGAAAGTCTTCAAGCTTATTATGAGACAAATTAATGACTTGCAGCTTAATGCACTTGTCAATCTCTGGAAAATTTTCTAGTTGATTATTAGACAAGTTCAATGTAGTTAAATGCACAAGTGAATTGAGGTTGATATTCAAAGACGTAATACTGTTCTGAGACAGATCAAGAACCTTCAATTTATCCAACTCTTCTATACTTTTACTCACTATGGAGAGATTATTTGAGTGTAGGCTCAGTGTCTGTAGTTCAGTTAGTTTTGATAAGTTACTGGATACTGCAGATAACGATGTATTGTGAATTGTGAGATAATTTAACGACGTAATGTCGAAAAGTTCTGCATCAAGACCATGCTCCTCAAGATGAGCTTTGAAGTCTTTCCCAGTGAGACACAATTCGCGGCGGTTTTCTTTTAATGCGAGGGTAATTTGTGGCCACGACATTGTTAATCACTTGTTGGGCACTTTAGTCTTGTAGGAATTTTGTTCTCTTTTGCGAAAAATTTGCTAATGTGAGTACAACTTTTGAAAATGTCAGGTTATACCGTTCCTGTTTGGCAAAAATAGGAAGAAGGGAAAAGAAGGATATTAAAGAGAGACATCTACAAGTGAAAATGAGAAAGCAGGAAAAACTGTAAATGAAGTGACACCTAGGCGTTTAGAGGCCTAACTTTTCTTGTCAATTTGTCGCAAACCGAGTTGACTTACTTCATTGCTCGAGAAGTTTGCTTTTAGTCGCAAATTTAACACAATCAAGGTAACTACGACATTATCGCCTTATTAAAACCTCAATGAACTATTAATTAAAAATTAATACGCACTGCCTATATGTCAAGCAATATCCTAAATAAGAAGTCCAATCGTTTTTGTGATATTACATAAGATAACCTCTTTTCCTCTAAATTTCCATCATATTTTTCTATTTTCCAGATGATTTCCAACCAGCTTTTCAACGAAGTCAGGCGGCAAGCACGTCAGGCATTTAATGCCCGCAATGTTGGCATCCTTGCTCCTGCTTTCCAGAAGGCAAGTGATCCCATCCAGCAGTTATTCTTGGACAAACTGAAGGAGTACAAATCCAAGGCTGGATCGTAAGAAAACACCTGCAGACTTGGGAGTAAATAGTAAGATATGTTTGTTTGCAGTGGCTACAAAATGTTTGAACCAAGTCCTGAAATACAGAAGGAACTCAAGAGTGAGTTGGAGAAAGTCACCAGGCAGTATGGTGGTGATGCTGGTGTGGATATGACCAAATTTCCTTCATTCAAATTTACTGACCCCAAATTGGATCCCATCAACATGGAGACTAAGTAAATGGTTCAGCCAGATTCATGAAGATGTAAACTAATGTGTTAAACAACTGTTCTCAACTAAATTGTCATATAGAATACATAGGAATAAAAATTAAAAGGTACCTTGAATATTACATTTAAGGATGATGGATATTTTGAAGTTAGAACTTCCTGGAGGAATTGTACCCATAGATATGAAAAGTCTTTAGAGAGCCTGCGGTTTCGGCAAGGTTGTGCGGGGGCATTGATTCTTCCGTGTGCGCCAGTTGATAGATTCAGTCTGGGAGTGTTTGAGCAAAGGAAGGAATTCATTCACTCATAGTAATAAGAAATATCAATTAATTTTCCTAAAAGCAAAAGATTAAAAACTACTAATTTATGCTTTTGGTCCTGCCTAACACGTACTTAGCTAAAGTATGAGCACACACCGCGATCAACAATAAGTAAGCCTACTTACCGCCACTGCATGTGATCGGTAAGTCGCGATCCGTTTTGCAAGAGTGCAAAGCAACAGACAGCGTCCCTTGGTCCAAGTTGCGACACACAGAATATAAATGCAACCAATAACAAACCAAAAGTCATATTCACACGCACAACAATAAATTAGAAGAAGCAAAGCATCACTCTCATTTATACAGACGAAAACAAACTTGGGAGTTAATTAGACTCCCCGAGGTGGATAACGAATTGACTGGATTTAGTTATCTTCAAACGCCTGAAGCATGCAAGACAACTGGTTGTTGCAATGTTAAGTAACACGACAATTTGGTCTCAAACGCGAAAGATGCAAATTACTCCGTGATATTCTATTCTATTTGGGAACCAGCTGCGTAATCGCGCAGCGATTTCCGAAGCGAAAATGAAATAATACGCCAATCCAATCGAACTGACTTCAATAGTATGAACTCTATTGAATTATTTGCTTTCTCCCATGCTGGTAGAATGATGCTTGAAGTTCTCCGCTGCATCCATCCTTTTTTCCTTCTACTTGGGTTGGGTGGATTGGAATGGCGGCACTTAACGTGCACTCAGTAATCACGCGGGTGGTGCCTACATATCGAATTATGCACAAACTGGAAAAACTGGGACACTTTTGGTGGTAATCGCGTATAGCAAATTATGCTCCATCCGGGTTTAAATTCGAAGTGGGAATGAAACACGTCCGCACTTGGTGGAGGTTTAAGTGGGTTTGGATTAGAGCATCTAAACCACCAACAGCTATTTTGTCTTGAGTGTATAAAATATCACATCATATCCTTGCCCTGAAAAATTGACTGAAACTATTAGTAAGAACGTAACTAAATGAACCATGGTACAAACCAAGTAGCAAACCTTTCAAGCGGACAGGCTCCTTGGAACAGCAAGTCTGCAATAGAAGGAAAACAGTGTAGAATTACTAAACTATAGAGGAAACATGGCGTGAAATTTTTGCACAGATGTGACTCACTATTGATTGCGAAAAGAGTGCAACATGCACAGTATACTGTCGAGCAGAAATACTGTGGCCCAATCCGAAACTACCGGTAAAGTATTCCGAGTTCCCAGCCCAAATCGCAGAACCGAAAGTAACTTTGAACTCGACACACAGAGCATAAGTAAACCACCGAAACTTTTCATAGCAAAAGAAAAACCAATTAAATTACATCTCGTAATTACCTTCTCACAATGACATCTCATTACATTTATAATGACTTAAGTTACTTGTCTATAGAGTATGTATTAAAGTACCCAGGTAATCAGTTTTCTGTAGTTTAGTGCCACCATTGTTAAGGTGGAGTTAGCTGACAAATCCAACAGTTGTTAATATCCAGAGTGGGGCGCTATATACTTAAGAGCACACCAATGAGCAATTGACTAATTTAGGCAGTATTGCTTAAATAATTACCAAGTACTGTCATGCGTTATTATGATTTATGATATATTTTGAAAATGTTAGAAATTATATGCAACGATTTAAGAAAGTAAACAGTAAAATATCATTAATTTTGCGCAATCCTAGTGAAATTGCAACAATAGGCATGTTTCTATCTCAAAAACTTCTTATGGTATCGTCTTCTTAAATTTTGTGAACGTTATTCGTTCATTCGCACTGCGTCATCTTCGCCATTTTTTTGCACTACACCCATTACATTGATGCTCAGCCACAATCTCACATAACTCAAAAAATACGCAACGCATGCAAAAACCAAACTCATCCGCAGAATGCCCGTCACCAGGGTTTTAAGAAAACTCATATTCCCAGCCTCTGATACAAAAATTATACCCGTAATCTAATTTGGCACTTTTGGCAACGGCGTTATCAAGCAGCCATTATGCACTTTGTGTCGTTTGAATCGACGCTCAACTTTTTACTTATCCCACGCAAAAACCGTACAAGATACAGTAATGAAATTTGATGTACTTACATTTGATGGTGTTGTGCGTCTATTGGAGGTGGTTGTACGCCGCTCCCGGTATATTTTTTGCGGTGCGCGCTGATTCTATCCGGAGTTGGCGCATAGCGGTACGCTTACATTCAGTAACGGAAATAGTGACCTGCGCAACGCGTTGCAATACACGACACGAACGACCCCCAGCGACCATCATTGCTAAATAAAGGAAAAGTCAAAGATGATATGCAACAAATAACAGAGAATATACATACAAATATTTACAGTTTATACCATACAGTGTTTTAAACTAATTTAAGAAGTAATTACGCTTTCTTAATTTTAATGAGTAAGAATGGCAATAATTTTACGCTTTGCGTTGAAGAAAAAGCAAGTTAACATTCTAAGTGCCTAGTGGGGGGAAATGGTGCGAGGAAATGAATGCAAATTAGTGGGGAGCAAGGCGGCCCGTGGGAATTGGATACAATTGGAAGATGTGCAACATGTGGGTGCAGAACATATACGATATGTTCGAAAGCGCCTACATTTGATATTTTACAAAATTTAAGCTAAAGTATTCAATTAAACATTATGAATTACATACAATTATTTAAAATAATTAACTGAATTAATTTATAACTTGCTACTTATCAGACATTATGTGTTTTTCTTTTTCAAATTAAATATAAACATGATGTGACCCCTAATGGTGTGAATAGGAACCAATCGCCAGTCATTAGCCAAGTTGCATTTTCACGTAATCCAAGCAAACGTTTAGTATATAAACAATACCCATTCGACTTAAAATCAATATAATTAATACAGGTGCAGTGTCTACTTGCATATATATTCTCATCATTTACAATTTACAGCGTAGTTCCTAATCGTTAAAATATGTACTTTCCAAAACACTGCAATCCGGTGTGATTCTTAGTATTATCTCCTCGAAAACGAGAAAAACCACCATCAAACAATCAGCACAATAAAAACAAGGGAAATTCACAGTACAATCAACACAAGTAAACGAAGCGTAATGACTACCCACTGCTAGTACATTGGTCTAAGTACGATAAAAACTGTGATGTTATTATTCAAGTGTATCAGGGAGTGATATAAAACGTATTTAAAAAATCATACCACATCTCATAAACTACATTTCTACCACTCCTGCCCCTCTCTTTTCAAGATGCCTCCATAAGATATTCACTACAATTAGTTACATGTGAAGTTTCCCTTGTTTAAATACTTTTCACATCGTAAATCTTTTGTCGACTTCAATCAACCTTAATTAACAGCATGTCTGCGTATGGTGTGAGTTGAGTGTATGTTTCGTGAACTTTGAAAATTTCTCTAAAGGCATAAACAACTGTTACTCTCTTCGCTGCAACTGTCACATCCTCATCTTCGCAACGCTCTCAACAATTATTCAAAATAGATGTCTATCTCTTATAGAATTTTCTTCCTTATGTAGTAACTTATGCTTAGCTTAAAACTCGAATCACAAAATCAACAATTATCTTCCGCATTCGCTTTGTTACCAATTTCTGCAAACGACGACCAGAGTGTGAGTGTGGCGTGTGTGCATATCCTATTACAATTCTTTCCATCAATAAATTAGTCATCTCATCGTCGTCGTCATCGCGCTGCTTTCGAAATGGAAATTGACTTATCAACCGTCGCGGGAATACTGCAGCGAAATAAAAACTAAATGCATCATCAGCAAACGAGACGTGTGACGACTTTTGGCAATCAAGAAGCACTAACTATGGCAAATAAATATAGTAAATAATAAAATAATTACGATTAACAGAGCTAATTAAACTTATGCGACTGGCCTCTGAATCTCTCTGATACTGCAGCGTCACTGATATCACAATGATGTAAGTAAGTTAAGGGCGCGTCGCACATTCAATCAACAAAGAAGGTTACGACTAATTTGTACATACTAATCAACGCGACATAATTACTCTCTGGGAAAGCCAGGTTTCCCACGCAGTGTCTGGAAATAAAACCGCGGTTGGTATAAAACCGTGCCTCGATGGTGTTGCCTACAGCACGGCAGCGACGTCCTTTGACGATGGTATCAACGGCGACAGCGGGGAGCTGACTTTATGCCCACGTTCGATCTCATAGTGCGTAAGATCCATCGGGATGCCACTGTCGGATTGCGTCTTGGTCGGGATGAACGATGCGACAATCAATGCGCATACGACGAGGAAGGCTCCAAAGACGAATGGCGGTCCTGGCACCAACTAAAGATACAAACAACAATTATATTGAATGGATACAATAAAGCTCCATATTTTTATCCATACCTGAGTATAATTTTCAAACCGGTACGCATCATCTTGATTCACGGTCGCTCTGGTACTCTCCACACCATCTCCATCAGCAACAGTGAGATCCACATGAAACATGTAGAAGATCAAACCAAACATAGCTGGCCCCAATCCGTTGCATAATCCTCTCATCCCTGTGACCATCCCCTGGACGACACCTTGTCGATCAGCGTTGCTGTGAATCGACACGAAAGCAGAGATGGCTGGATAGGTAATACTGGACATGCTTGCCAGCATACCAGCTGCCCACATCATCCATGTGGTTGTGCCAAAGCCATACCATAGCAGCTGCAGCATCTCAAACAAGAGTCCCAACATGATAGTATGCTTACATCCTAGGTTTTTCATCATTGTTCCTAGACACAATTGGGCTAACACTGCAAGCAAGCCGACCAGCCCCACAAAAACAGCTACCATAGGTGCACTCCATCCGATGACTAGTTTGAGGTACACAAAGATGCAGCTGTATTGCCCTGCCTCTGGCAAGTAGGACAAAAAGACTGCGATGCACAGTAGAAGGATGGTAGGGTCTGCGCCAACATTTCTTAACGAAGCGAATGGATCAGCTTGTTCCCAGCTGATGGGCGAGACTCGGACCTTCTCAGGGAGGCTTTCTGGCACCGCTACAAGGATGAAGAAAACATCTAAAATAGCCACGGCTGTTGCCAGGGCCACCACAACGTTCATACTCCAACGCTCCATGAGATAAGCTCCTAGCGCAGGAGAGATCACCATGGATGCAGCAAATGTTGCACTGACAAGACCATACGCAAAACTCCTCTCGCGCTCTTCAGTGACATCCGCCACGTAAGCAAATACCACGCTAAAAGTGACTGCAAATACCCCTGAGATGGAGATCATTGCAAAGAACCAAAAGGTGTTGATGGTCATCAGAGGAATCGGCAAACATGTGAAGAATACAGTCACCAATAGGAATAACTTCCTTCCACAGACATCTGACAAGGCTCCTACAAGAGGAGCGCTGAGGAAACTGAGGATCCCCTTGATGCCCATGATGAGTCCATTCATGAGGAACGTGTGATCAGGGAATGTCGTGTTCAGCACGGAGATCACTGGCATCGTCAGCAAACCCCACGCGAAGAACTCTAGGAAGATCACCACCAACGCGTGGTACAACGATGGCATTCCAATGCCGCTGGTCTGCAAACAGAGCCAGTCAGAGAGGCGTCCAGCAGGGATAAGTTGCAGGCGACGCCGGAGGCGGTGGCGCGGCTGGGAGAGATACCGCCGGCAGAGATAGCACGCGACCAGCATGCACATCGTGCACTCTGGACAGTGTCATACCTAGAGCGAGTTATTGCATCAACGGCGACGTTGAGAGTTGACAACATCTCCACAGCACACAAAGCAAAGCCAACAACAGTAACTCAACTGTAAACAGCCTCGATTGTCAACTGATATCAGGCCGATTGTTAATTGCAATCGAGTGCTAAAAAAACCAGCGAATTTGGTCCCTTTCATGTTTCGCTTCGCATTTGTTTGCGTCCAAGTCTCAAGGCTACGATGTGCATTTGTTGATTTTTTTTGTTTGCGCATGTGTGGTATTTGTGTGTGTCGCAATTGACGCAATGACACAAGCTCACTCAATCCCTACAGCCTACCATCGCCTCATAATGAACCCTTCGTGATAACCGCCACACTGCAATTGGCAATTAATGCATACGTACGGTGACAACTGCGTCCTTGGAGATGGATTTGCGCGACCGGATGATCATCCCAGCCATTCGTTTCGACGTCTTGTTCTTCATCGTGTTGGCGGCGACGCACTCGCGGCTCGTTTCTGGCATGCACTCGGCGCTGACCAGCGCTTTGTATCACGCGGACAGCGCGCTCATGCCTTGGTGGTAGCTGGAGGACACCGGGCGTTCCGTGGCGTCGTGAGAACGAGCACTTGAACCTTGGATTCGCGCGAGCTGCTGGCCCGGCAGCACGGGCGCCATTACACTGCCGACCCGACAAGCAGTGGCGCCGTAGGTGGTGTAACGGTCAAGGTCAGAACTAGTAATTCACACCCCTGCCGGGACAAACTTGATTGATTTCATACGCGAAATTCAGAACAATTCGAGAACTTTAGCAATATTATATAAAGGTTACCTGAGGATAATCTTGTGCAGGTTGGTGATGGCAGTGTTTTAAAGGTAATTAATTTTGTTTAGGTCGTTGTAAAAAGGCCACTGCGGTTCAAATCGTTGTCGTTCATTATAAGTTATGCAACCTACAAATTTCATTTATATTGACCTTGAAAATTAACTAACGTGATTACAATATAAAATAAGCGACATCTACATTTTCCGCACAAGATGACAGAAGGCATGTAGCAAATACTCACTCCCTCAAATTATTAAGAAAAATCAACCAAAAATAATGATTACCTCTCGAATATACTTATTATAATTGACAAATATTTTATTTTTCACGTCAGTTTCATTTCTTGTTTCCATTTTGTACATAAATGACTTACTTGTGCTTAACATTTGAATATTGGTTGAAATGTGAATTCGAGTGATACCTTGCGAAAGTCCAACCAAAATTGATAGCAAAGGACTGATAAGGATGACGCATATGCTCTTGGAATGTATACTAAGTTGCCACTGTGACACGGATAATTACTCACTAAGTTAAATTTAACAACAAGCAACTTGACACTCAATTCCAAGAGAAATTGAACCAAGTAAAGATTTTCTAAGTCAAGTTGCATGTTGTCTTTGGTTTCTTTACATTACCCACGCTTCCAGGTTATCTACAACTCCTTGAAAGCATCGCATGTGTTTCCTTCAGGTGTGAAACATGTAAAAGTACAAAGTGATCTCGGACAACTTTTCCCTTGGCGACAAGTGACCGTCAACTCATTTTATGTCTTATATTATTCTATGTACAACAGGCAGCTGGTGGAATACACACTACCAAGGGAAAAGAGCATCGGCAGTTCAACGCACACACATTGCACCGATTCCACATTGACCACATCCCCCACAGGGGCCGACGGCGGCGTCATAAGTTTTCGGGCTGCTTCAACGCGCTTGTAACATTTATCCATCGGCATAACAAATTCCAGCTTTGGCCCCCACCCCATCTCGAAACAGTGCAGGAGTTCAGGGCGTCATAAGTCGGGGAAACGCATCGAGTCCTCGACGTAGTCCTTGGGTTTGTGGAACATTTCACGAGGGATATCCGCACGGAACTCGAATGCTTGGAAGGTGATCTTTGCAGTGACAGTGGGAAGGATCGGGATCTCAACTTTCACGGGGAAACCAGTGGGTAACTTGGACGACACAAAGTCTCGCAGTTTTGAGAAGTGTTTAAAAGGTGCGATTACCTCCAAGACGTTTAGCAACATCTCTACTGAAAGAGGGAAGTCGGGACTCATCGCCACAGTTGCTTTGAAACTCTTGGCGGACTCTTTGTAGACTAAATCGCGACCGAGCCGAGGGTAACAGTTCTCATCGCAACTCGTGTATGCTCCCCATGTGATTTGTTTATCCGGAGGCGGTGATAAACTAGCTCTGCGTACAGGCGCTCCATTCAGGTCCAAAGCTGGTGCATTGCCACCACCTCCTCCCTTTGTAAAACTCTCTAATAAAGCCTTGTTCTTTTGGAGATCATTCAAAGACAGGTGTTCACGTCTTTTGCGTGACTCTAAAACTAAGCCGTGGACAGTATACAGCTCACTAGGATACTGTCCGGCGACGATTTCCGTGCGGTCTTCACGAAATATCCACCCGCTCTGTGCACGCGCGAATGATATACCTTTTGTGGAGATCTGCGCAGCGAGGATGTCTGTTGACATTAACAGGTCCACTTCATCCTCAATTTCCATCTCACTCTCTTCATATTTTACCCCTTGGTAGACTTTCAACACGTTGTCCAGGACGGTGAGGGACTGACTTGGAGGTGCGTCGCCGTTGAAGATGAACGAGATGTCTCCACGCTCCCACCGCATGTCTGAGAAGTCTACCAGAGTGGTATCCAACCGGATATTAGCACCTGATTTGTAGATCTTGCAGATGTCTGATGGCAGGATGCGAGAGACAAGAGGAACCCATGATTGAAAATCCCATTTTAGTTCCATGTAGAAGTCATCAATTTGATTGAGGGCGGTGACTAAGTTGGGTCGACGTTCTTCCATTTGCTCTCTGCTTTGTTGTCTAAATTTACGGACCAGAGAATAAACTAAAATACACCATATATAATTAATGTCAATCATTTTCTGAGGTTTCCTAAGAAGCTTACTTGTTGGTCGATGTCCATAACTAATAGCCTCTGATAATACAGTCCATCCAAGACCATTTTTGACCTTAACTGGTGCATTATGCATGAGGAGCAACTGGACACATTCTACAACAAAGTCCGATTGGAATATAGCTAAAACACAATTTTAATAACATATTTACCTTTCCTTCCAAGCATAACAGCAAGATGTAGTGGCGTATTCCCTTAAAACGCAACAAAAACATTGTAAAACAGTATTTGTTTATAAGTACAAACATTTTGTTGTAAAACTTGTAAAATAATTCGAAACAAATGAATGTCATCAAAATAATATCAACTCTAACCCCAAAAAGCAGCAACAAATTGAATTGAAGCGGGTTGAAAACCCTTATTGTACGTTCATATATTTACCATGTTTATCCCTCTCGGCAGGGTCGTGTTTGCGTAGGAGGCGGGATACCGTCTTCAGGTCGTTCTCGAAGACAGCGCGATGCAACGGCCAGCCGTCGTTGGCGTCCGCCATGTTTGCCCGCCGCCTCCCAGTTTCGCCACCCGCGCAGCGCTCGATTTTCCTCAATTTGATTTCGTTTATGTTGCGAGTGCGTGAAGTTTTGGTAGATCGACTTGTACTGGTCATTTTGACTAAATAACTTCGTTAATTTATCTCAGAGATTAATTTCTTTCAAGTCTTCAATATTTCGACTTTTTCCAAATTTACAATTTATTTTGATTAATTTTTATTTTCTTACGTTAATGATACAATATTTTATTTGAGAAATTAAATTGGTTGTTATACATTGGATTTTGATTCAGTATTTAAAGGTTGTTTGGTGTACAAGTGATAAAAATGATAACGGACTTTGAATTTCGAGCGGCACTCGATGCGCAAGTCCGTGCAACATGGCGGACCCAAAGCCGGACAAAACTGACACAAAAACACAAATTTTTGACGGAACATCATTCAAAAATACGTTAAATTGCATCAACAATTACATACGTTACTAATTGCCATCTTAATTTCAAATTAATTAGTATTAATTGCCTAATTAATTCTTAAACAAGTGGTTTGAATTTATTCCCTTTCCCACCAATACCGATGTGCTGCATTGAATTCGGTGCAACACGAAGTAAATAAACTTTGTAAATAAATGAGTCTAGTTTAATAAACAAAGAAAAAACGTCTGCTTCACTAATTTTATTCCATTATATTAATTTAATTTATATTTCAGTTTGTTACTTAATAATATATTCAAATAAAAAAAACTAATTTATGACAGTCAATCGTCAAGGACACGTCGGTCATAGCTAGGCTAGCAGAAACTTCCACTGTACGAGCCGCAACAACTGCGTAAAAACTGTGAATTAGCAAGTAAAAAACTACGTTCTATACACATCTACTAAAGAAAAATGAGTGAACTTGTTTGGGGTATCAAGAACGGCGACCTGGAGCAGGTGAAAGACATCGTCGAAAAGAAGGTATGAGAAAACAGTATCCACATCAACTCCTCCTTAAAGTCCTTACAATCATCCGAAAAGTCATGATAAAGTGCGAAAATGAATACAATGCGGCTAGGACTACAAAGAAGGTATTGTCCTTTATGGAAAGGTGCTCAATTATCTGAAAAGTTCATTGTGTGGTTAATTATTCATGGAATAAACAAAGCCAATCGGCGTTTTGCTTTCTTCGTTTTGACATCTCTGACATTCGCACAACAACAGCTGATTGTTTGGTGCCAAGTTGTTAGAGGGCGCAGTGATTAATTTGGAAACAAAACAAATGCGTTAATCAATGATTGCTATTAATTGCATGACTTTAATTCTATTTTAGGCAGTTAATGTGAACCAGGAAATAGATGGTCGTCCTCCAATTCTCTACGCTGCAGATTACGGACAAAAGGATGTGATTGAATATTTGATTGCAGCTGGAGCAAATGTTAATGCAAGTTATTAATAAGTTTTCCGGTTATACAGGGTGATGTTAATTGAATATTTGTTATTTGCAGTCTAAAGATAAGCATGGAATCACTGCAATCTTGGCAGCAATCTGGGAGGGTCACAAAGAATGTGTTAAGTTGCTAATTGAGAAGGTATGACAGGGAATCTGTTGTAATAAAATATAATTGTTCACTTATTTTGTATTTCACAGGGTGCACACAAGGATGGTGTTGCTCCAGATGGTACGAGTTACTTGGACTCGGCCGAAAGTAACGAAATCAAAGCTATGTTGGCTTAAGCCACCCCTTCTTGTCCTCTCATCCAAAACGTACTTTTAACTAATCTACGATGATGATTCATGATTTATGAGCAGATGCATAGCCAGTTATTTAGGGCCTAGTTAGCGTGCACAGGTTGAGCTAGTGGACAGCGATTAAATTATTATTGTATCAAACGTGAATTCTGAGTACTCGAGTAAGTCTAAGTTAATTTAACTTAATTTAAGTGACTCTTTGCTATAATTAGAGATATGGAATTAATGGGATTCAGCTGGACTTGGTTAGGTCATAGGCGCGTTTGGCACTTTGTTTCAAACAATGTAAACAACTGATACGAGTTAATTTTAGTCCAATATCGAGCATCGAAGCACAACGAATGCGAAATAACCAGTGCGAGATTGGTTGGTTATTTATCGATAATTATCAGCGCATTTGGCGAATTTTTCAGTGAAGGAATTAGCTACGCCTTGCCCCACTCTCGGTCAAGTGCCAAAAAATGTGCTACTCGTGCTTATCTGCCGTTTGCGAATCATGGCGGAGAAGCAGCGGGCAATTTCGTAGATTTCGGAAAAAATTGGCGATTGTGCGATGACGATTTTGGGAGCGATGTGTTCGTGTGTGTGCGTTGTGTGAATGTCCTGTGGGTATTTTTTAATGCGGATACTTTTCTTAATAAAAATGCAGCACAATGTGATTTTTGGTGTTTTCATCAACAGCCTGTTGCTTTTCTTTCCTTTTCAGGGGAGGCATATTTGGCTATGGTATCAGGGGAAAGGACTGGTTCTTGGTTGGTTGAATTCGGCGTTTTGCAACTTCCGGGAACGTTTGATTGGGTTTTAGTATATTTAACAGATAGATATTACTTAGTTGACATATCACTTGACAACGCAGGTGAATTTGATTGGTTTGCTTTTTAGTTTGTTTAGAAAGCTTTAATTTAAGTGGGCCTTTGTTTGTAGTGTTTGATGATTTTAAGAATACCCTGTGGACTTGAATGAATCGCTCAAACGCTCAATTACGTGCCTATTCAGCAGGGGTTGAAATGAATGTCTGCAAAGTATTGGCAATAATTTATTAGCAATTTAGAGAGAACAAGCGCTTATTAGAGAATGATTTGTTTGAAATGAAACATTTCACAAATAACTCTTTGTAGTGCATTAGTTTGGAAGAGTTGAATTAAGAGTGGTTTACTTTTTGCCAGGAACAGTTTGCTCGATGATTGGAAATGTTATCAACCAATTATTATTATCAACAATGCGCAACTAGCCCAACGAAAATAATTGAGACGACATTTATGTGCGTAATATATTTCTCATTTCAGTTTTCAGTTTCTAGAGTGTTCAAATTTTAAACAATTTTTAACTGCATTTTAATGTTTATGTCGCTTTTATTGCGTGATTGTTACTAAAATCATCAACAAACAAGTATATCAGTGTAAGCATCTCAACCTGCGCCAACTTTTATTTTCTATACTTTCCTGGAATTAATCATGCATTCCAGCGTGAAAATAATTAAATTGCGCATGTTGCAATATGCCAACCGATGCGGCGGTTTGCCGCCGTTGCCGCTAAGTAACAGCGGATGAGACGCATATTCGGCAATTATTTGTTTATGTTCGCATGGTCAATAAACATGCTGGAAACAATGGCGACGGGGCAGATTTCCCCGCGATGCGCTGCGTTTAACGCGCGCGATAACAGCCGCCGGCAAAAAATTGATTTGCTGCGCCAATCGCTGACATTTGACCACCATCGCCGCCGCCGTCACGGGCTGATTGTGTCAACTGGAGCACGATGCTCAACTTTGTACTGACTGTCCAACTGATTGCAATAACGCGGCCCGTTTGCATTTATTGCGAATATTTCAATGCCACGATGAATAGCGCAAATTAGGCGATTTCAAAAGTCACCAAACTTTTTAATCGATGATTTCATGCACTTGCGCAATGATTTGATTATTACTATGTCGAAATACCGGCTGCGAATTTATTTTAGAATAATTTAGGCTTTACAGACAGGATTAAATTAATTATGCAATGTGCTGATAAAAACCATATCATTATAATAAATTTGTAATGAAAGCAACATTTGTTTTTTTAAGTTTTAAGGCCATTTTAATTGCTTCAGCTCTGTTTAAGTTATATTTAGCTGTAAACAATTAATGTGGAAATATTTTTCTCCCAACTTGGATTACTTTCCTTGGCTATTATTGAAGTTATCAACAAGTTGTGAATAGTGTGCACAAATTAGGAATGGAAATTGAATTAAAAATGAATAACCTAGTGCAATTTTAGCATACTCCTGTACTTATTTCGATGAATTTATCGGTTTTTAACTGAATGCTTTCTGAAAACAAACAGTCCAATTATTCAAACTCTTTTTATAGGAATAATGATCTGTATTTGGTTTGCATGAAAATGGAAAACTATACTATGCTTGATTTAAATAAAACGTATGGGAATTTACGTGAAATGTGATCCGTTCAAAAGTGAGGACAGAATTTTGAGATCTGTAGTATGATCAATTAGTGCTAGAAATTCTTTTATTTTTTTGCTATAATCTAATTAAGTGCTAAATACTGCAAGAAATGCGTCTACTCCACCTAATGGTTATTTTGATTGCCCATCTTTCCAATCTTAAGGTACCACCTACTGGTATTCAACTTTAACAAGCCCCAATGTCCCATTATCCTACCCAAGTGTACGACTGATTGCTCTCAGTGTTTGATACTAACAAATCAATTTTGTTGATAATTGATCACCAGCAGGTTGATCGCCAATTATCCACCCGGTTGGCCAATTACGACAATGCCCGTTTCGATGCTGCACCACTGCCGCCCGCCACCGCTTATCAGTTTATCACCCAATTACTTCCAATCAGCCCCAAGTGCTGAAGTGCACCGAACAATAGCGCGAGCGCTGCGCCGCAATTTTCCGCACGATTTGCGCCGCCATCTTGGCGTTAATGGTAGCACATCGGCAGCAATTATCCTAATCGGGCATTGTGTCCTACAGGGATTTATTGGCACGTTGGGGCTGAGTTTGGCCACAGATACAAAGCTCTCGAGATGAGCAAAGAGCACGAGTTGCGATGGACGGCAATCGTAGTCCTGGTGGTGTGCGCGGCGGCGGTGGATGCGCGCAACATCATTATTGGCGATAATTATCAAGAGGAGTGTACACACGATGTGAACATGAACGCCATTGATGAGTTCTTTGATCAATATCGACATGAGCCTTTAGTGGCATTGCTGAGAAAACCCCTGCATTGTTTAGCTGAGTTTTACCATATGATTTTGATGTATTCTTCACAGCATCATGCGGCTCAGGTACCACCAAACCTCTCTATACCAGCTTTTTCTATCTACTGCTATTTTATGTTTTACTAGCATCTGGAACATTACCACCAACATGAAACTGTGATAGGACCCCACAATGTGGAACAACACCATGTGGAAATTTCAGCGGAAGCAGCTCATCATCGTACAGCGGAGGTAGCTGCTCAACATCAAGTTGCCCTAGAAGTGGAACACCAACATACGGGTGAGTTGGAAATGGCACACCATCATCAGCATCATATAGCAGAGGTGCAAGTAGGTCAAGAAGTGGAAATGGCACATCATCATCATCACCATGAAGAAGCAGCAGTTCATAACACTGCTGAAGTGCAAATGGAAGTTGCGCACCATCATCACCAGGAAGAGGCAGTTCATCATCATCATACGGCGGAAGTTGCCCATGAAGTGCAGCTGGCTCATCATCAAACCGCAGAGGTGGAGCTGGCTCATGAAGTGGAGATAGCCCAACATCATCATCATCATGAGGAAGCTGCCGTACATCATACAGCTGAGGTACAAATGGCTCAGCAAGTTGAGGTAGCCCATCATCAGGCAGCTGAAGTAGAGATGGGCCATCGCCATCATTATAGTGCAGACATAGGGGTAGCACAGCATCATGCAGCTGAAGTGGAAATGGCTCATGAGATTTCAATGGCTCATCATCGTCACCAACATGAAGAAGCAGCAGTTCATCATGCAGCTGAAGTAAATATGGAGGTAGCGCATCATCACCATCACCAGGACCATTCTGTAGAGTTTGAAGTGGCGCATCAGGCTGCCGTAGAAGTTGCTCACCAACATCAACAGACAGCCCACCAAGAAACATCTTTATCACGTGCTGCGGAGTTTGAAGTTGCTCATCAAGCAGCGGTTGATGTAGCGCATCATCATCAGATGCATCATACAGCTGAAGTAGAGCTAGCTCATCATCACGAAGGAGCAGCTCAACATCAGCACACCGCTCAAATTCAGCTTGCCCATGAAGCAGCAGTTGAGATGGGCCACCATCATTATCATGAAACAGATATCTCAAATTCGGCAGAGTTTAATGTGGCCCACCAACACCACCAACAATCTGCCGAAATGGCACATCATCAGGAGGTCTCTCATGAAGCCGCTTTTGAAGTGGAAATGGAGCAGCATCATCATCATCATCAGCAAGCCGAATTTGCACACCACCATCATCACTCCCCCGAGCTTGAGTTTGCCCATGAAACTGCTATTAAAGTTGACATGGGGAATCATTATCACAATAGCGCGGAAGCCGCTATTGCACATTCTGCAGAGTTTGAGGTAGCTCACAAGCATTCAGCTGAAGTAGAGGCTCACCATCAACAGCATCAATCCGCGGAAGCAGCCCATCATGTTCACCATGCAGCTGAAGTTAAATTTGCACATGAAGCTGCTGTAGAAATGGACCATCATTATCACCACCAACATGATGAAGCTATAGCCCATTCAGCGGAATTCAACGTCGCGCACCACCAACAAGAAGTTATAGCTCCTTCTGCCAAATATGAAATGGCACACCATCATCATGTTGAAGTGGCTCACTCTGCGGAGATGGGTCATCATCACACTGCTGAGATTGCCCAAGAAGTAGCACATCATCATACTGCTGAAGTGAATATGGCACATCACCATCATCACACAGCTGAGGTGCAAGTATCTCAGGAAGTGGAAATGGCCCATCATCATCATCAACGTGAAGAAGCGGCTGTTCATCATACAGCTGAAGTAGACATGGCTCACCATCACCATCATACAGCAGAAGTGGGAGTAGAACAACATAAAACAGCTGAATTAGAAATGGCTCATCATTATCACCACCATAAAACAGCAGAGCTCCACCATACTGCTGAAATGCAACTGGCTCAAGAAGTAGCAGCATCTTCTCACCACCACCAAGAAGAAGCTGCTCATCACCATCATCATACCGCGGAGATAGAAGTAGGACACCATCAAATAGCTGAAGTAGAGATGGCACATCATCAACATCATTCTACAGAGCTAGAAGTAGCTCACCAAGTTGAAATGGCTCATCACCACCAAACATCCATAACTCCTTCTGCAGAAATAGCTGCGCAAGAATTTGAAGCTTCCATTGAATTAGGTGCCAGCCATTCTGCTGAAGCCGAAGCTCATTACAACTACCAAATTCCTGTGCACCATGAATCCTACCATGAAGCTTACCACTACGAAAATGCACCAGAGCCATACCATCATGAAGAGCATTACAACCAAGTTGAGGTAATCAATCAACCCCCTGTGCATGAATCCTACCATCACGTCGAAGTGATTGAAACACCGCCCGTCCGGGAGCACTACCGCAACGTGGAACACCATGTAGACCAAATGGGCGTCGAGTGTATACCCATCCACGAGACGCATCATTATGTGCAACATGGCGGCGCCGAGTATGAGATGACCCATGGCCACCAAGTCGACTACGATGCCTCCAATTGGCTCTAGCCATCACTACTAACCTTTAACTAGCACCTGCGTACTATAACCGATAGTTAATTAACCCAACCCTTTTTTGAGCAACATTGTTAATCAATGCACCATAAGCTTAACTTGATAATAAATCCTGCAATCAAACAGCGATGACTTGCATTTATGGCGATAACATACCGCTACTGATAGAATGGTTTCCATTTAATTATGCAATTCTCACTCGTCTTCATTTAATTAAAATGTGCGTCGTAAAAGTGTCACTGCAATGGGATGATAATAAAAATAAAATAAAGCACAACGATTAAATTATTCCAAGCAAGAAATTACCTCAACATGTTGGCAGGTTTTATGGCAAAGGTGACGCCCGCGCTCATTCCGCTTATATAAAATAATGGTGCAGACAATCAGCTTCACATCCAGGTGGAGAGTTGCATAATACATTCATCATAATGCCAACCATCTTGATTGTTGCTTTGTGCTTGGGGACAGGTAGGAGACCCAAAACATCATAAACCTGTCAAAAGTCGTAAATTCAATATTGCATTCCTTACAGTTTTTTCAGGTGTATATTCGTTTAAAAAGGACCCGGAAACTGTTAGGTGGAACAGAAGAGCTCTAACCTACCGTGTTAATAACCCAAATTACTTGGGTGATTATGGTGGTGAGGTAAATAACTGGGCTGGTGATATTGCTTACGATGTAAATAATGCTGATTACTTGGGTAATTACGGTGGGCAAGTAAACAATTTGGCAAGGAAAGCTCTGTTGTATCGAGTAAACAAGCCCAATTATCTCGGGGAGTATGGTGGGCAAGTAAACAACTGGGCAGGTAGTATTGGGTACGATGTTAACAACGCTGATTACGTGGGCAAATATGGTGGGCAAGTTAATAACTTGGCAAGAAAAGCTCTGTTGTATCGAGTGAACAACCCCAATTATCTCGGGGAGTATGGTGGGCAAGTAAACAACTGGGCAGGTAGTATTGGGTACGATGTTAACAACGCTGATTACGTGGGCAAATATGGTGGGCAAGTTAATAACTTGGCAAGAAAAGCTCTGTTGTATCGAGTGAACAACCCCAATTATCTCGGAGAGCATGGTGGGCAAGTAAACAACTGGGCTGGTGATATTGCTTACGATGTAAATAATGCTGATTACTTGGCTAATTACGGTGGGCAAGTTAACAACTTGGCAAGAAAATCTCTATGGTATCGAGTAAACAACCCCAATTATCTTGGAGAGTATGGTGGACAAGTAAACAACTGGACAGCTGACCTTGGGTACGATGTTAACAATGCTGATTATGTGGGTCTATATGGAGGTCAAGTCAATCATATGGCAGCATAGGGTCAACAAGTATGTTTTGTAATTGTTTAGCCGATTGTTTTAGCTGAATAAAATGAAAAAAAAAATTAACCATAAAAACACCATGGATTTATTTACATAGAAATAAATAAATAACAACGAATGAATTAAATAATTTTTTGACATCTTGATTACCTTTATTAATTAATGAGGCCCAACTAGCCCCCTTTGGATAGAACTACATGGTAACCTCGATTGCTATCAGAGATGTCACCGCTTAATGAAGTCGTGGTATTGATGCCCATCATGTGTGATTTACTTTTTTGGTCTGTTATTGGTGCTTTTGTTTAGTGGTGATTTATGGATAGCTGATAATTTCAGCAAGAAAATTGAATTTTTTGATTGCTTAAAATGTAATTTATTTGGTCACTAAAGCGGAAAACGACAAATTTGTAGTTTCCTCAATCACCATGATATGAGGAACCTTGGTCTTCCAGTTGAGATTGGCGAAATCTGAAGATCATTTTAAGAGTCCGATAGAAATTGATAATTTTGAATTTATAATAAAATAAATCGAACTAATTTTTTGCTTTAATAAGGAATAAATTTCATTGCTTCGATTTTTACAATGTCCACACTATGCATGTCAGCCATGTTCCAGCCTTTGAAGCATGTTGCAAAATTATCCGCCTACGTATATAAGTAATATTCAGTAATTGTTTATTGTTTGCTGGCGCGAGCAAAGCGTGCGGCGCTGTTAATGTCCCATTGTGAACGACTATCGATTCGATTCGCAATTGCCGGATGGACAATTTTAAAGATCTCGTAGCGGATGTGCTTTACATAGTTGCTCGATCTGTCTACGTTCGGTTAGTGGCTTCATCCCTGCAGCTTCGTTGGTACATGAAACATGGCCCAAGTGTTACTCCTGGCGACCACCTTGACAGCAATTATTTGTTTTGTCAACTGTCAGGTTGGTTACTACTACGGTAAAGTGAAACATATTTATTTAAATTGTATATCTACAGTGTATGAGCTATTTGAATATTTTAGATTCCACACCATATCCAAAAACCCCTATTGCTTCACTTAACATCATCTTAGGCACGACACGTGTCAATGTCAATATTGAAAGCAATGGGCAAAGCATTTTTACAGCGAAGCGATTGGAACAGTTACGTGCCCAATTGCAGATCCCCCAACAAGTCCAACATCAACTACAGTTGATCACCAAAGATCTACTTTTAGCTTTCGGTTTATATGAACCCTTCCGAAAGCAGACTAAAGCCATTGTGCTAAATAACCCAGTGTACTATGGGGTCAAGAGCGGTATGGTCAACTATATGAAGAATCTTTACGGCAAACCAAACAGTACTGACCCTTCAGAACCAAAACCTTTCAAATGGGAGGGTATTAATGGGAACCAGACAGAGTTTAAATCAGTTGATGGCGAAATAAAACAGGACTGGGGTAGGATAGTCGATGATTCCAGTTTGACTGGAAAAATATTAGCAGGTGCTTAAAACCATGGGCTGATTTGTTTGAATAGGATCGATTTTTTGTTTCTTGATGTGATTTTATACTTGTAAGAGTAGAGCAATAAATATTTCCATGTCAAATAGTGTTTAAGTTGAAGAATTTATCAAAAAAATCACAAATCCATATGATAATTGTAGAAATGTTGGGCATAACATCGTTAAAATTTTGTTTTGTTTTCTCCTTTTAGTTCAATGTTTTGATTGTTATACTCTAAAAGTTTTTAAAGTACTGCATCAAATAGAAATTATCAGGTAATTTCAGAACTAGAATTATGGCTTAAAAGACTGATAAACGGAGCGTCCTATTTCAATGAGCATGACTCTACCACATTTTTATTATGGGATTCGTTATGCATACTAAATTTTACATCCGATGTTATGTGGCGTATAATCCCGTGATTGAAGATGCAATTGAAGATGCCTAAAACTGCTATAATTTGCATCGATTCGAATATTGCGTAGTTTATTATATTGATATGAATCAATACAATCCATTTAATGGCAGTACTTGCAAATTGTGATAATTTAATCACTTGACAACACCATTTCTGGAAATCAACGTCAATAATGAGCGCAATGCTATTAGCATTTCAACTGTAAAACAATAGTAATTTGGCGTGCCCATGTGTCTTTTGCCATGTATCAGATAAATAGTGATAAGCATAATGAGAATTAGGGAGTTGCCGAACAATGTTGTATTCGAAAGTAGCATATGGTGCACCGAGCAGAATAAACAATTTATAGCACAGAGTTAATCGTCTGCTTATTGTGGCGCACTTAACATGAATCAGGTGATATCATGCAAGATTACCACCTTTCAATACGTACAATTCAATCATGTTCTTCATTTAAATCAACAAAATTCAATTAGCTTTGAGGGCTCGTTTGGTGCATTTATTTGCACAGTTCGCGCGTGCACGGCCAAAAATGGAGCTTCTTTATATCGAGCCATAAGTCAATATTAAATGAGCTTTATAAAAATAATTTAAATGCTAGAACTTAATTTTCTGCCCATTATTAAGGCGTGCTCCGCATTAGCCAGTTAATATCATGCAAGATTACTGACTTTCAATAAGGACAATTAAATTATTGTGTTGTAGTAATGGCGCTGGTCGATTAAGGCCGCACAGGTCTGTCCAAAGATGGGCGTCGCTCTAATATAAATAAAGGCCACATTGTAAGCCGGCACGCAATTGTTGCATCATAAGAAGATGGTTTCCACAATGACTTTCTTTCGTGTGCTAATTTGCGCGGCGCTGGTGGTGCAGACAGTGGGTGACAAGTGGCTGGTGTGCGAACACTCCAACAATCCGAATTTCACGTACAACTGCAATGAAGAGCAGAAGCCGGGAAACGATGGGGCTAGTCAAGGGCCAATATATGCAAACCGACAAAACGAAGTTGCTGATACTGACAACAATAACAATAAAAATGAGATAGAGCAAAGTACGCAAACGGCAAAGTTAAGTTCTATGGGCGCAAATATTACCCAACAGGTCAGTAATAATATCGCTTCTCAGCCAATCACTGGCTTAACTAAGAGGTCAGTTGTCATCGGAGGACCAACCAGTATGAAACGTAGGACTAACAAGCTTGATGATGCAGAGGCCATGCAGAAGCAGCCAACACGAGACATAACTATAAATTTTAATAAACAAATAGCCCAAGGGGTAAAAAATGATTTTTCGAGAAAGGCAAGTGATGTAGTAGATAAAAAACGAACTGAAATGCTTAAAAACTTTATAAACAGGAAGAGTGTAGGAAATGATATGTTTAAAAACACTTCAAATAGAAAAGATTTATCAGTTGTGCAAAAGAAGCAAATTACAAACAATGTCCTGAATGACATGAACAAAAGACGCCAAGCTTATGACGATTATAAAGAAGGAAATGAAGTAAAGCAAGCTAAGGAGACCTCCATTGGACAATATAAACAGTTAGCTCACCTAATCCTTAATTCCCTGGACAAAAGGCGATCAAGAAGTGATGATGGCAAGGAAAGTGGAAATGGTAAAAACAAACGAGAAGTATCTATTCGGGAATTGAAGCAACTTGCTAATGGTATCGTCAACAACATGAGCAAGAAGCGCCAGGATGATAATATTGGAGACAAAGAAGGAGAAATGAAACATGCCAGGAAGACCTCTATTGGAGAACGTAAACAATTAGCTTCATCAATCCTTAATTCCATGGACAAAAGGCGATCAGAAAGTGACAATGGTGAGAGGGATGGCTATGATGCAAAAAAACCGGGAGTATCCATTGGCCATTTGAAGCAAGTTTATAATAACATTCTAAACACTTGGAACAAGAAGCAAAATGATGCTAATAATATTATGGCAAGACAAAAAGACCTTATAACAAAATTTGACGATGGAAGAATAACGAAGATATCTAGTAAAGGTGTCGAAAATTTTGCCAACGAAGAAGACGCCATAGCAGCCGGAGCAATACCAGGTGCTAGAAATAATTATGAGAATAACGGTGATGATGAAGATGGTAGAAAAAAAAAGCGTAGAAGACAAGCCTCAGATTTAAAACAACGTCGGGATTTCAATCTAAGTCTTATCAATCAATTGGCCTGGAAAGTAGCCAATAATTACAAAAAAAGAAAGGGTGCTGCAAGTGATGTAACTGAAAAGGCTACCAGTGATATGCTCTCAAACTATGCGAATAAGAAAAGTACGTCAATTGCAGACCTGAAACAAATAGCAAATAATATTCTGAATGGTATGAGCAAAAGACGGCAAATTGATGAGAATGATAATATAGGAGTAAAACAACAAGCTAGGGAGACCTCCATTGGGGAACTTCATCAGTTAGCTCATTTAATCCTTAATTCTATGGACAAAAGGCGCTCAGAAGGTGATGATAGCAAGGTAGGTACAAAAAAACGACGTATAACCATTGCGCAATGGGAGCAAATTGCTAATAATATTATCAACTACATGAGC